>NEWO01001449.1:77672-94731 GCA_003013225.1 Phalaenopsis aphrodite | reverse complement strand
CCTTGTTCCTAAATAAGATGTGGGAAGACTACCCCATCACAATCATGCCCGAGATGTTAAAGTGAAAGACATATTGATATTGCAACAAAGGTTTCCCCTCATATTCAAGAATATAAAGAAGTAGAGGTTTAGTGTCTCAAACCTCAAGAATATGTCAAACAAGGCATCATTTCCCACAGAAGATGCTAAATTGATGCATGTCGGAAGATCCACAATGGTAGAGTAATGATTTAGCTTCTTTGCGTTGGACAAAGATCTCACAAAAACACAGATGAAAGAGAAGCAAGCATAGGGAGACACCTCCAATTTTTACATGGAAATACTTGGAAATGGAAAAAAAAACTACAGAGCATAGCCCTGTTGAAATAATCAAGAATGTAATTGTAAGTATATAGACCCACTTTTCTCTTAAATTAGAGAAAATGGAATTACAATGTTGATGAATGACAACGACTTTATATATGCTTAAAAATACAAGAATTTGATACTGTTGCTAGAAGATTTAAATCCCCAACAATGACGCCAAAAACTTGACAGCGACTTTATGTATGCTTAAAAATACAAGAATTTGATATTGCTGCTAGAATATTTAAGTCCCCGGAAACGACGCCAAAAACTTGATAACGGTTACAAATTTGATAAAGATGTGTATAAAATATTCAATAATTGCAAAGTCACACTTATCAATGCAAGTATACGTATTGCTCAAGTAATACATGGCTCTAATGGAGTCCTGGATATCGATCCCACAGGGAGTAATATTAGAGGCTACGAACTAAGATTTAAAAAAATCAATACTTAATCACAACAATATAGTTCAAATTGCATATTTTTCACTAATAGACAATTGAAATAAAAATGTAGATTTAATAAACTCTTAATTAACTAATTCTACTAATAAAGTTTCTAATGTGAAGTTCAATATATAAAAAAACATCATTCTCCTTGTCAAGAAATTTAAGTGAATGGATAAATTGAATCCGTTCAAATTTTATTGTCAAATAGAAGCATACTTATTCTCTACCCTTTAGATCAGATATAAATAACATTGACTAATCCTATGCTTGGGTATTGAATCTGCGGCTAGGCTGGGAGGATACCGGCTCTCACTTGAGAGCTCCCACGTTCCCCTCGCCTGAGGGCTAACATCTACACTTCAGCACCCAAACAATAGGACCAAATTGAGGATTTTAGTCTGTTACTCTAAAATATCCAATTCTACGCTTAATAATTTTTATTTCCCTATTTATTTGCACCCAACTTTCAAGGACTTTGACCTCCCTAAATCTTAGATGTAATCTTCACTTTAGTTGTAAAACTGAACATATTTTAAAAAATTAATTGGCCAGATTGAAAATAAATTAATATTGAAGTGAAAATATCATCACAACTTCTTTAACATTCTCATGGCATAACCAATTCAAATCACCATTTCACAAAATCTCAAAACAAGGAGAAAGACAGAGAAAAATACTCAGAACTCATGGAGAAAATACGACAAAACTTGGAATTTATATATAAAAGTAAAGTCATACAAACTTCAATAAGTAAATTCCACTTATTTCTAATTCCTCCCTAAGCAAACTCCTCGAAGTTCCTCTGAATCTCTTTCTTTCTTTACATCACACAGAATTCTCCTTCGAAGTGGCAAGGAGGAAGAAATCTCTCACTTTCCTCCCACTCTTACAATCTCTTGAAAAATTCCTCACAATACTAAACCTAAATTACACTCTTTACACTCTAATGGACACACATGGACACCCCCATGTCGGCCTCCAAATTGTTTCGCTTAAAGTTGTTGAAGAGTTTTCAAGAGTTGCCCAAGCGTCCCTTAGGAAATCATCTAAATTCAATGCATCTATTGAGAGAACCGACGTGCTCGCCATCGACATCCTTCTAGAATATTTAATTCTGGACTCTCAAGAAAAACCCATCGTCGGCGCCGTCGGCGCCCAAGATCAAATCTTCATATTTTGGTCCTTTTTGCTCCAAATTCGCTCTTGTTTGCATCGTGTTGCTCCAATGACCATAATTCAACATACCTGCAACAAAACATCAAAAATATCTTTCTTTAAAGTGCAATATCATCAAAATCAGTGTAAAATAGGTATGAAAATCTCAACATATTTTCTTTTGGTTAAAAACTCGTAAACTTAACTATTACTTGTCCTCAAGTAATTTTAGTACTACATAAAAGTTATGAACTACTGTGGTAAAATTTTAATTCACAAATACTATAAGTTTAATTTAAGTAAATACCATAGTGAGATTTTCAGAAAATTTTAAGTAATTAAATTAACTCTGTAGATACAAGACTATCTAGTCATCAAGTTTAAGAGTTCTAGTTTTTTATTCATTTCAAGAATGACTATATGTTGTAATATCAAGTCACTTAAAATATTTAGATGATAGGAACTTTATGAGAACATTACTAGTAAAAGATGTTATTCCATAAATATAAGTTCAGGAATGTATTTAGGTTTTCCCTTTAGGTAGGTCCAAGTGAAGCAAATTTTTTACTAGGCATCTCCTCAAGCTTTTCCTCACTTATAAAATCCTATATAATTTTCTTTTCTTTTCAGGGATTTTTTTCAATCTTTTCTTTTTCTTTTTCAAGTGAAGATTACTATGTTTGGATAGTCTTTAATAATTTTGAACTTCACTTTTCTTTCCCTAAATTTGAAACTCAAAGCATTCCTTTCCTTATAAGTATTTCATAACTTTTACATCATTGAGCCCCAATCTTTTCTTCTCAAATGAATTTCTAAGATTCTTAATAATTCAAAATATAGTTTTCTTTACTTTAAATATTTAACTATAGTCTTATTCTCTTATACTATGTATCTTAATCTACAAAATTAATTTTCCTTACAAAAATATTCCTTTAAATCTATCATAATATTTAAATATCTACAAAATATATTTATCTGAATTAAATTCACTACAAAAATCATATTAATAATTTTTGAAAATATTTAAATTGAGAACATATAATAGTTAATTTTTTTCTTCCCTCCCCCAAACTTAAAATTTTTAATATGGAATGATACAGGTGAAAAGAAAAATTCTAAATATAAATCATACCTCAGTACTTTAGGCATTTTCATCATTCTGAATTTTTTTTTGCAGTTCCTTCTTAAGATTTTTACTTTAACTAGTCTGCAATATTAAGAGCTTTCTATACATATAAATCATTAGATAATTTACTAGGTAATGAAATTTTGAAATAAGTACAAAACTAAACATTATAAAAACACAATATTTCACTAACACATCACAATACTAAATAAAAATAATTACAAATACATTACAATGCAAAAAAAATCACATCTCATTACAATTTTACAAAGTACTAATCAAAGTCTATTATAACTACACTTGCAAATTTCAAACTACAACACTAAACATTTATAACAATAATTAAAAATTATCTAACTGCAATCATAAAATAAAATATAGAATAAAATGAAAGTACAAACAAACATACATCTATCTCTATCACAAAATCACAAAACAAAAGTACATCAATCACTATCATGTATCAAAATCCCATACTATATCCTCGTCTCCTTAGTCAGCAGGTGGATTGGGCTGATACTAAGTATAACGGGGGCATTTAGGAAAAGTAACATCAGACTCACCTATGTAGTGTCAGGCCTGAGCTTTGTAGTAAGCTATCTTGAAGTTAGAATGCCTCTGTAGGTACTCACTATCATAATCATGTCTATGTTCTAATCCTCAATTCTTTCATTTATTTTCTCTATACTCTTCCGCTGTAAGGTTAACTCATTCATTAAATCATGAAGGGTAGGGGAACTAGAGGAAGGAAGGTCATAACTAGTAGAGGGGATATCTCTGCTAGTAGAAGGTTCTTTACTCCTACTCTGAGATCTCCATCATTCATGGTTAGCTTTACTAATGGGTTTCATAGGGTAAACTCATTCTCCATCATCTCTAGCTTTAACTCCAGAAGTTAGCAAAGTGCATAAATGAGGCCAGGATGTCCCAGACCTCCACTTGATTCACTCCTTGCCATGGTCAACTCTATTGAATTAAATAGCCTAAGTCTCAGGCAAAATCCGCTGTCAGCGACGTCGATGACGCCGTCGGCGAGATTTTTAAAATTGGTTCAATTTCTAGATTTTTGCGATTTTGATCAATTTCAAGCCTCGTCAACATCCGTTCAATCATTCTAGACATAAGTTTTAAGTGATTAAATAAAGTACTAACACAAATAAACATTCACAACACAAAACATCACAATTATATATAAAATTCAAGGGTTACAATACACGTACACAACACACATAAGTTTGGTATTTTCTCAACCTTAATACATCAATTAAGCATCACAATCCAAGCCTCAATACTCTAAACGCTGAAAACAAACATTTTATGCTCAATCTCAACTCTACTAAGATCTAAAAGCAAATTTCAAAATTAAAGCAAACACATAAGTTCAAATCAAATCACACACATAGACATATAGGTAGTGAAGTAAATCTACTACTCCTCCAATTCAGTGCTTGTTTCTCCTCTGATATCGCCCATCGATTGAACATGAACGAAGAGGTTATAGAAGGGTTGGTATGGGAATTCTTCAGTAGAGTCATCTTCTATCAATTCCATCTATCTCATCAATCGTATCAAACTTCCTTCGATATGTCCAAAGTGATCAAAATGCTCTTTCATCCTCCAGTCTAGATGATAAAAAATTTCAGTAATGTCGTTAATTGTATTCATAACATTTTGTACCTCTTTCTTCAATTTCTTGATTCTACGCAGGATCACTAGTGTCTTGTCCGGAATTAGAGGCTGAATATGTAGTGAATTCTGAGACGATTGATCCACAATAATAATCATATCATTCTCATCTTCATTGGCTGGAAACTTTTCAGTTAGGTTTAAAGGCTTCTAAGGTAGAAGTACCTTTTCCCAATTCTCATAAGATACTTGGAACTGACTACAGAGTAAGAAAATTGTTGAAGGATGTCAAGCCAATAAGTTGATCCATGAACGATCAGGCCCAAAACAGACTTCACAATTATCGATCCAATATCAATCGACAATCTCATTTGAATACAGTAATTCAGAATAACACTTTCTTTAGTAACTTTACCGATCCTCATTATTAGTAATAGTTTTGTGGAAATGAAGAAGTGCTAGTGTTTAAAAACGGGGTTTAGAAGTGTAGCAGAGAAACCAACTTACCCATTTTCTCTCATATCCCAGTCTTCAGTCTCGTCTGTCAAAAATTGGTAGATCTCATTCATCAGATTTCTTGTCGAGACGAAGTTGGAATAATGGCAGATAGTAACATTCTTGATCATATATAACTCATTAATCTGTGCAGGAGTAAAATTTATCCATCCGCCTCACACATAGACGACTCCCTAGTTGATTCTATGCAAATTAACATAAAACTCCTTCACCACAGGAATGACTACGGCGGCAGTAGTGTAGCACAACATTTCCCAGCGTCGTCATACAATCATCTCTTCAATTACTGTCGAAGGATTATTCAATCCTCAATTCACAAATCCTCTTTCTTTGATTAATCTCCTCTTTGTCAGCACCTTGTTGAAAATTTGATGCACCTCAGAACTAACGAACTTTCTCCGATTGAACACTCAAAATCTAGGGTTTTAAGTGGAATTGGAAGCCATAGGATGAATTTGGTGGATTTTCAATTCGTTTTTGGGTAATATGAATTTAAGAACCGAGTTTGGAAGTTTATAGGGAGTAAATCTCGCCTAAAATTACAAAAAACTGACATTTCAAACTCTAGAAACTGACATCTCGCCGTTCTTGCCGTCGACGACATCGATGGCGCCGTCGGCAAGCCTTGAGAATTAATTTTTTGGACTCTTGGGGAAAACCCGCAGTCGGTGGCGTTGAGCCCGTCGTCGGCGCCCAAGGCAAAAATTTCACAGTTTTGCTCTAGTCTGAATGTGTTTCAATTTTCTCTATGGATCCAATTTTTATGATAATTCAAGGGTAAATACGAGTAGTAGAGTTCAATACTACCACAAACTAACAATAATTTCAAACAAAATCACTATAATCACAATAAAATTAAAGATAATTATGGGTTGCCTCCCATAAAGAGCTTGGTTTAACGTCGTTAGCCCGACCTATTCAAATATTATTCAGGTTGGCTGACCATTAAAACCTCTTTAAAATTTGGTCTTTTGCCCTCAAAATATAGCTTTAATCTGTGTATATTTACTTTAAATCTATTACCAGTCTTTTGATCTTCAATTTTAACAGCTCCATAAGTATAAACTCGAGTCACAGTAAAGAGTCCTAACCAATGAGACTTCAATTTCCCAGGGAATAACTTCAACCTTGTAGTGTAAATCAAAACTTCTTATCCTGGTTCGAAGTTCTTCTGGTTAATCTTTCGATCGTGCCATAACTTTAGTTTCTCCTTATAAATTCTGTCGTTATCATTAGATTCATTTCTTAATTCTTCCAATTCATTCATTTGTAACAATCTCTTCTCATCAGCATCTTTCAAATTATAATTGAATTCTTTAATGACCTAATATGTTTTATGCTCCAATTCTACTGTTAAGTTTCAAGTCTCTCCAAAAATCAGCCTGTAAGGAGTCATTCCAATAGGAGTTTTATAAGTAGTCATGTAAGCCTATAATGCAATATCCAGTCTAGTAGACCAATCTACTCTACTAGGATTTACAGTCTTCTCCAGTATTTGTTTAATCTTTCTATTAGAAACTTCAGCTAACCCACTGGTCTGGGGGTGATAGGAAGTAGAGATTCTATGAATAACATTAAACCTTTATGCTAATCTCTGATTGTATTTATTTCTGAAATGGGATCCTCCGTCAGTGATAATCACTCTCGGCATTCTGTATCCAGTGAAAATGTTTTTCATTAAAAATATTGAAAAACTTTTAGCGTCACAATGAGGTAAAGCTTGTGCTTCAATCCACTTTGAAACATAGTCTACCACTACCAATATGTATAAGTTCCCAGATGAAGGAATAAATGATCTCATGAAATCCAATCCCCAAACATCAAATATCTCAACTTATAACATGAAATTCAGAGGCATGTCATTTCTTCTAGATATATTGCCTACTCGTTGGCATCAATCACAAGTTTTTATGTATCTATAAACATCTCTAAAGAGAGTAGGCCAATAGAATCTAGCTTGTAAAATTTTATAAGCAGTTTTATCAGTTCCAAATGTCCTCCAAATTTAGAATCATGACATTTCTGAATAATTAGTTCAGTTTCTTCATAAGGTATACATCTTCTCATAATAAGATCCTCACATTGTTTATATAAATAAGGCTCATACCAAAAATATGCTTTCGCATCATGAATGAATTTTCTTTACTGTTGTAATGTCAGCATAGATGGTAAAATATCACTTACAATATAATTAACAATATCAGCATACCATGATATTTTCCACTCATTAATATTATAGAGTTGTTCATCAGGGAAACTGTCCATAATTTCATTGTCGGTGTCAGATAATTCATGATATTCTAATCTCGACAAATGATCAACAATTTGATTATCAATTCCCTTTCTATCAATAACCACAAAATCAAATTCTTGCTTCAAAAGTATCCATCTAATTAACCTTGGTTTGACATCTTTCTTGTGCATCAGATATTTAATAGCAGAGTGATCAGTGTGCACAACACATTTATTCCCAATTAAATAAGATATAAATTTGTCAAAAGCATACAAAATAGCAAGAAACCATTTTTTAGTAATAGTGTAGTTAATTTGAGCATCGTTAAGAGTTTTACTAACGTAGTATATAACTTTTAAAAATCTTATCATACCTTTATCCAATAACTGCTCCAATATCATATTCATTAGCATCACACATCAGTTCGAATGGTTTCTCCCAGTTAGGTGAAACTATTATAGGGGCTGTAATTAGCTTTTCTTTTAATAACTCAAAGACATTTAAACAGTCTTCAGTAAACTAAAATTTCTTGTCCTTTTCTTAAAGTTGGCATAAAGGTATGGTAATTTTTAAAAAATCTTTAATATAATGCCAGTAAAAACCAACATGTCCAAGAAAACTTCTAACCCCTCTTACATTAGTAGAAGGTGTTAATTTAGACATAACATAAATTTTTGCAGGGTCTACTTCCATACCATTTTCTGAAATTTTTTGCCCTAACACAATTCCTCCTGCAACCATAAATTGACATTTCTCCCAATTTAGAACTAAATTAGTTGTTTTGCATAACTCCAAAAATTTTTCAAGATAATTTAAACATGCATCAAATGATGTTCCAAATATAGAGAAATCATCCATAAACACTTCTATTCCATCATCAATTAACTTACTAAATATAGACATCATACATCTCTGGAATGTTGCAGGTGCATTACATAATCCAAAAGACATTCTTCGAAAAGCAAAAGTTCTAAAAGGATTAGTAAATGTTGTTTTTTCTTAATCTTCAGGAGCAATAAGAATTTGATGGTATCCGGTATATCCATCTAAAAAATAAAAATATTTGTGCCCAGTAAGTCTATCCACTATTTGGTCTAAAAATAGGAAAAAGAAGTGATCTTTCCTAATGATAGTGTTTAATTTTCTATAATCAATGAAAATACACCACCCAATAACTTGTCTGATAGGTATTAATTCATTATTCTCTTATGCTTCAGCAGTCACCCCTCCTTTCTTAAGAACACAATGAATTGGATTTACTCAAGTACTGTCCGAAATATGATATATACTTCCAGTGTCGAACCATTTCAAAATTTCCTTCTTGACTTCTTCTTTCATCATTGGGTTTAATCTACTTTGTGGATCAACTTTTGGTTTATATTATTCATCCAGTATAATTCCGTGCATACAGATCGAAGAACTAATTCCTTTAATATCAGCCAAGGTCCAACCAAAAGCTTTCTTATACCTATTTAATGTATCCAAAAGTCTTTGCTCTTGCAAATCATTTAACTCTGAAGATATAATAACAAGTAATGTTGATGAGTTTCCCAGAAACACATTTTTCAAGTGGTTAGGCAATATTTTCAACTCAAGTTCAGGTGGTTTTATAATTGACGGAACTAGATTCTTATCAGCATTTCTTGTAATATCCAGCATCTCAAATCTTTCCTGAACATAATCTAATTCTTCATTTTCTATTTCGTCCAAAATAACTTCATTTTTGTCTTCAAAATCTTTTTTCTCTTCAAAATATTCTTTAAAATGCTCGTTCAATAAATGTTCACTAATTTCCATACGAAAACATTCATTATCTCTTTCAACAGCAGGGTATTTCATAGATTTCGCAATGTTAAAAGTCACTTCTTAATCGTTAACTCTCATAGTTAATTCACCCTTTTGAATATCTATCATAGCTCTTCCAGTAGCTAAAAAAGGTCTCCCTAAAATTATAGGCATTTCTTTATCTTCCTCCATATCTAAAACAATAAAATCCACATGAAAGATAAATTTATCAACTTTTACTAACACATCTTCTATAACTCCCTTAGGATAAGTAACTGAAAGGTTAGCTAACTAAAGAGTTACAGAAGTAGGTGAGACTTCTTCTAATCCTAATCTTTTGAAAATTGATATAGGCATAAGATTAATGCTGGCTCCCAAATCACATAAAGCTCTTCCATAAAATCTTTCACTGATAGCACACGATATAGTGAAACTACCTGTATCTTTTAATTTTTCAGGAAGCTTTTTCTGAATAATTGCACTACACTCTTTGCTAAGTGCAACTATCTCATTATCAGTGAACTTCCTTTTCTTATTCAAAATATCTTTCATAAACTTCACATAATTGGGCATTTGCTCTAAAACTTCTATGAAAGGAATATTTACCATTAATATCTTAAGAATTTCTATAAACTTAGAAAATTTTTTGTTCTTTTTGTGTTGCTTCAATCTTATGAGGCTTTAAATGCTATTATAGATGAATTCAAAGACTACTACTTAAAAGAACAAAAAATTACCTAGATGAATTCTCTTCCATCATAGTAGGTGTTGTAGAATAATTCATTCCATAATGATCTAATTTCTTTGATATTGCAGCAATTTGCAAAGCAAACATAGATATTGCATTAGAATCATTGATATTAGCTACTCTTTTAGGATTTACCCTTTCAGAGGGCCATTAAAAATTGTTGGTAGTCATCTCTTCTATTAACAAATAAGCCTCATCAAAAGGTTTTGGCATTAAAGAACCACCAGCCGCATCATCTATAATTGATCTAAGAGATCCCACTAATCCATTGTAAAAAGTTTGAATTAACAACCAATCTGGTAACGAATGTTGTGGGCACTTCCTAATGTATCCCAAGCTTCATATATCGACTCTCCATCAATCTGACAAAATGATGTTATGTCATTTCTAAGTTTAGTAGTTTTGGATGGAGGGAAATATTTGGATAGAAATTTTTATGAAAGTTCTCCCCAAGTTATAATAGATCCGGGTGCTAACAAATTTAACCACATCTTAGACTTATCCCTAAGTGAAAAAAGAAAAAGTTTAAGTCTAACAACATCGTTTGAAACTCTGTCATATTTAAAGGTAGCAAAAAGTTCTAAAAAACTAGCGAGGTGTAAATTAGGATCTTCATTTGGTGTACCTCCGAATTGATTATTTTGTACCATTTAGATAATAGCAGGTTTGAGCTCAAATGAATTAGCAACTACATCAGGATTTTGGATAGATAAGTGAATTTCATCTGCTGTAGGATTTGCATAATCTCGTAGAGGTCTAGGTTGATGTTCATTTTCTATTCCTTAATTATTCACATTATTTTCCATTGTGTGAGGATTTCTAGGTTCTTTTCTTAGTTTTCTAATTCTCCTAACAGTGCGTTCTAATTTCGAATCGTAGGATATAAAATTTTCATGTCCAAATTTACGCATACAATTGAAATCATTACACAGAAAAAATAGTTAATTAAATATGAAAATAAGTTGCAATTCAAGTAAAAGTTTTCTAATAGTCCAAATTTATCTATTACTCTAATTATGATTTTTTTTTATAAATCAAATTTTTACTCCCTAGCAACGGCGCCAAAAACTTGACAACGACTTTATATATGCTTAAAAAAACAAGAATTTGATACTACTACTAGAAGATTTAAATCCCTGACAACTGCGCCAAAAACTTGACAACGACTTTATATATGCTTAAAAATGCAAGAATTTGATACTGCTGTTAGAAGATTTAAATCATCAACAACAGTGTCAAAAACTTGACAACGGTTATAGATTTGATAAAGATGTGTATAAAATATTCAATAATTACAAAGTCACACTTATCAACGTAAGTATACGTATCGCTCAAGTAATACAGGGCTTTAATGGAGTCCTGAACATCGATCCCATAGGGAGTAATATTAGAGGCTACAAACTAAGATTTAAAAAATCAATACTTAATCACAACAATATAGTTCAACTTGCATATTTGTCATTAATAGGCAATTGAAATAAAAATGTAATTTTAATAAACTCTTAATTAACTAATTCTACTAATAAAATTTCTAATGTGAAGTTTAATATATAAGAAGGCATCCTTCTCCTTGTTAAGAAATTTAAGCGAATGGATAAATTAAATCAGTTCAAATTATATTGTGCCAAATAGAAGCATACCTATTCTTTACCCTTTGGACCAGACATAAAGAACATTGACTAATCTTATGCTTGGCTACTGAATCTGTGGCTAGGCTGAGAGGATACCGACTCTCACTTCGAAGCTCCCACGTTCCCCTTGCCTGAGGGCTAACATCTACACTTCAACACCCAAACGATAGAACCAAATTGAGGATTTTAGTCTGCCAATCTAAAATCTCCAATTCTAGCCCGATAATTTTTATTTCCCTATTTATTTGCACCCAACTTTCAATGACTTTGACCTCCCTAAATCTTCGATGTTATCTTCACTTTAGTTGTAAAACTCAACATATTTTAACAAATCAATTGGTTAGATTGAAAGTAAATTAAGATTGAAGTGAAAATATCATCACAACTTCTTTAACATTCTCATGACACAACCAATTCAAATCACCATTTCACAAAATCTCAAGACAAGGAGAAAATACGACAAAACTTGGAATTATATATAAAAGCAAAGTTATACAAACTTCAATAAGTAAATTCCACTTATCTCTAATTCCTCCCCAAGCAAACTCCTTGATGTTCCTCTGAATCTCTTACTTTCTTTACAACACACAAAATTCTCCTTCGAAGCGACAAGGCGGAAGAAATCTCTTACTTTCCTTCCACTCTTACAATCTCTCAAAGAATTCCTCATAATACTAACCCTAAATTACACTCTCTACACTCTAATGGACACACATGAACACCCCCCTCTCAGCCTCCAAATTGTGTTTTTTTTAAGTTGTAGAAGAGTTTTCGAGAGTTGCTCAAGCGTCTCTTCAAAAATTGTCCACATTCAATGCATCTGTTGAGAGAACCGACGTGCTAGCTATCGGCAGCCTTCTAGAATATTTAATTCTGGACTCTCGGGAAAAACCCGTCGTCGGCGCCGTTGAGCTTGTCGTCGGCGCCCAAGATCAAATATTCATATTTTGATCATTTTTGCTCCAAATTTGCTTATTTTTGCATCTTTTTGCTCTAATGACCATAATTCAACATACCTGCAACAAAACATCAAAATTACCTTTCTTTAAAGTGCAATATCATCAAAATCAGTGTAAAATAGGTATGAAAATCTCAACATATTTTCCTTTGGTCAATGAACAAAGGTAGTTCAATAATAACAATCATAATGGGTCGTAAAGGATGCAAGCCATTACTATAGAAGCATTACTCCATTGTTAATATTGTAAATGATGGTTATAACGTCTGTTGGTCATATATGTCATAGTTGAAAGTTATCAGAACAGTTAGAATGTATGTCATAAATGGCTACTTCAAAAGCTTTGGTTAGCCACATCAATCATAGTAGAGAGTTGTGATATCGATCGTAGGCCACAAATGCCAAAGTTGGGAGCTTCATAAGTTTTGAGTCAATAGGCTATAATTGGTGCCCCTTCCATCACCAAACTTAGGGGTCATCCAAAATCTAAGGGAAACGCAGCCAAATTGCTTCCAAAGCTTCTCACATTCCTCCTAGGTACAATTCAACCAACTTTAGCTACTCATTCTTACTGTCCAAGCTCAAATTCACCACCCAAATCTAGGACCTTTTCGGTCATTTCGCCAAACCTCTCAAAGTTTCAAATTAACCATTCCATAAGCTTCCTGCACTTCAAAAGCATCTCCTCAATCAAAAGCCCCCTATCTCGAGCGCCTAACATAGTCTTATACCAAGCTTGAGTCACCCTCCGATTGAAATCATACTTAGACTGCTTCTCAGCTTAAGGCAACACTTCGAGGAGCTTTGGGGACTCAAGGCAATCATCTACAACCAACCCAATCAAGGCCTTGTCACTTGGGCTAAGGTATAACTTAAAATCTCTATATTTTATCTCTATTTCATTGATTGTGAAGTGTACTTGTATTTCATACTTATTGGATCGTACAGATAGGTTCAGCTCACTTAAATGAAGGTGTAGAAACAAACCCCAAGTGATTTGATTGAGAATCGAGTGAGATATTAGGTCTAGAACACTGACAATTCTTGGTTTATTAGGATCAGAGACGATGAATGGATGTTGTCCATTTCTGCGTGTATCGAACGGACATACCAGATCGCGCCGGACGGGGACTTAGAGCAGAAACCGTGGACACGTGGCCAGCTGATGTGTAAAGCACTGTTAATCAAATGCCACCACATGTACATTTGAAGTAGCAGAGGATGATGCAGTGTTGACTCAAATAAGTAGATAAATAGGGTATTTTGGAATTAAATAAAAACAAAAACTTTAAAAATACTTATCTTGGTGTAGAAAATTCATAAAAATAAAATAAAATTAACTATGTGCTCAATGAATCTAGGAGAAAAATGTGGACTAAAAATTAAAAACAATTTCCTTTTATTTATTTTTAAATAAATTAAATACTCTAGAAAGTAATCATAAATAATTAAATAATTAGTTAAATCCAAAGAAATTTTGAGGGTTTGTTTTAGATGACCTTAGGAACCTTATCTGATTTTTCCGAGGATATAGGACATCTCTATGGTCAAAAGTCCTATTTTTTGAATTATTTAGTATTATTTTAATTTAAAAAAATTATAAAAAGTAAACTAAAATTAAGAAAAATGTAAATTTTTTTAGTAGGTTTACTGTGGTAAGAGGATCTTAGAAAAAATAAAAATAAAATTTATAAAATTTTGAAGCCATTTTCCTATTTAAAATTAATAAAATCACTAAAAATTAGAAAAATATGAAATACTTCAAAAAATTACAAAAATGGGCCAAGTAGTAGGTAATCATCCTCGGAGACCTCTGTGAAAATTTGAAAGTCATAAAAATTATCCTTAATGCAAATATGTATTTTCGAAGTAAATATCAATTTTAGTTTAAAATAATTATAATAAATTAAAAAAATAAAAAAAAATGTGAAAATTAGTTTGGTGTGACCAGAGGGACTTAAGAAAAATAAAATTGAGATTAAAAATAAAAGCTTCATTTTTAAAGCTATTTTCTAATTTTAAAATAAATAAAAAGTACAAAAAATACCAAAAATGCAAAAACAACTCCAAATTATCCTAAATGCCACCCTAACCATAGAAAATAACTTAAAGGGGTGTTTGTAAATTTCTAATGGTGTAAAAGGGTGTTTTAAATAACTAAATGTATTTTCCTTAATTTTTGAATAAAAGTTTTTACAATATATAAAATAAAAATCACAAAAATATGAAATTCATTTTTATGGATTTCTTGGAATCAGAGAAGCTTATGCAAAATATAAAAAATGATTTTTCTAAAATATAATAAATTTTTTATTTGTTTATTCATCAAAATCAATAAAAAATTATAAAAATTAAAATATAATTAAAAAATTCACAAAAATCATTCCTAGTGGTCATCTGACCAAAGTGAACCTCTAATGATTTTCTTAAGGACAGAAAGTTTATTTTACTTCGCTAAATTATTTATATTTGAAAATCTATATTTTTGAAATAAAGTAATTATAAAAAATTAAATAAAAATAAAAAATATAAATTCTCTTCTAATATTCTAATGCACCCATGAGTGCGGTAACAACAAAGTTTCAAAGTCATTTGAGCTAAACTTAAGGAACTATGAAGTGGAGACCCCTAGGGGCAAAATGATAATTAAGAGATTTTTTATCCTTAAGCAAAATTTAGGGTAAACCTAAGGGTAAAACAATAACATTGATCATAATTAATTCTATAAAATAATCGAATCATAAGGGTTAAAGGATAGAAACCAAGTCAATCTATTTTCTACAGAAGGGTAAAAATGTAATTTCACAAATTATTGTGTTTTGGAAGTTAATTAAATTAGATATTCACTTATATATATTCTTTTGAACACTTTGATGGAAACTCATACCTATTATTTTTTGCTAAAGAAAATCATCTATAAAAATATTAGGGATCCACCAAGATATATTTACCGAACCGCAATTACATATTTATTTAAATTCTCAAAAGATGGCAAAAACTTGACCCAATTAATATTTATCGGCCAGTATGAAAAATAGATATGATATAAAGTTTAGAATTTGATTTATATTTCACAAACCAGAAGCTATGCAAGTGTATGTATCGTTTCAAGTAATATAAGACCTTATTTAAAGGCCCCAGTAACGAGGAATGAATTCCCTTAGGCTAATTATAGTCTACTACTATAAGGATTTAGTATGAAATTTTTGAAAGGTTTGGTTTTCCTAAATTAACTAATTTACCATAAAAAAAAAGTTAAATAAATTTTAAAAAACCTAATCTAAGGAGATTGGTTAAAATTTGGAAAGTTTTTATATAATTAAAATCTCTTTACCCTTGTAATAAGATTATAATCAGTGTAGGAATCAAATATTTAAAGTTTAAAATGTTGTATTGTGAAAAATAGGAGCATACCTACTTCTTTACCCTCTTTCGAGTGCATAAAGAACATTGACTGATCTAAAGTAAGTTCCAGCTTGTGTGGTAGTGCTGGGTAGATTCTAGCATACCACTTCTAGATTACTGATCCCAACTTTTTATATAGATGTAAAATGCGATATATCTGATTAGATACTTTAACTTTCTTAATAGTTATTCTTAATTTGCAAAAAAGTAAAAAAACTTGATCTAAAATAAAAGCTATGTAAGTTTTCCACTATGAAACAAATCTGAACACAATTTTAATTTTAAATATGGCATACTACGTAAGTATGCATATCGTCATCAAGTAATATGAGACTTTTTTATTAAACCCCGAATATCGAACCCACAGGGAAAATGGTTATATGCTTTTTAGGAATTTAAAAATTTTAGATGACAAAAATTTACTTAGCAAAATATTCTTACTTAAACTTAAGATGCTAAAATAGGAATGTAAATTTGATTCTTTTTGTAATTTTTTTGGTTTATGAAAATAAAGTAAGCAACTAATTAACTTAACTAAATACTTTCAAGATGAAGGTGATATAAATAAAATATCATTTTACTTATCATGAATCAATAATAAGTAGAGAAATTTTGTTGTGGAAGTATTCTAAATGTGTTGTGCCAAATAGGTACAATAATATTCTTTACCCTTACTAGAGATGCTATAAAGTACATCGGCTAATCTATAGTTTGAATAGTCTTAAAGATCAGCAAGGTAGGGAAGATACTAGCTCTCACTCTAGAGTTCCTTCTTCTCCCTCCACATGGGGGCTAACATCTTGTATCAAAACCTAAAATTATAAATCAAATTGGGGGCTTTAGTCTGTTAGTCTAAAGTTCTCTAATTCTACACACTTGAAAAGTTTATTTTCCTATTTATTTGCACTCAATCCCATGAAATTTATTCTCATCCATGAACTGAATGTGTGATTCTAACCATTTTTTGACCGAGACAATACCATCTCGGATCTTACATGTTCTCACAACATGTATTAATATCTTAATTAACCAAATCAAGAAGTAAATGAAGTGCAAGGTTTCAAATCATCACAACTTCT
>NEWO01001449.1:56791-76282 GCA_003013225.1 Phalaenopsis aphrodite | reverse complement strand
AGTTTTTTAGAACTGTGTGCTACTTTTAAATATGACAAAGTCTCAAACGATGCTCTGAGACATAAACTTTTTCCTTTTTCACTGAGGGATAAGGTTAAGATCTAGTTAAATTTGTTATCATCGGGATCTATTAGAACTTGGGGAGAACTTTCACAGAAATTTCTATCCAAATATTTCCCTCCATCCAAAACTGCTAAACTTAGAAATGACATAACATCGTTCTGTCAGATTGATGAAGAGTCAATATATGAAGCTTGAGAGAGATTTAAAGATCTTCTTAAGAAGTGCCTTCATCATTTGTTACCAATTTGGTTGATAATTCAAACTTTTTATAATGGATTTGTGGGATCTCTTATATCAATTATAGATGTTGTGGCTGGTGGTTCTTTAATGTCAAAACCTTTTGATGAAGCTTATTCATTAATAGAAGAGATGGCTACCAACAATTTTCAATGGCCCTCTGACATTGTAAATTCTAAAAGAGTAGCTAGTATCCATGATTCAGATGCAATAGCTATGTTAGCTTTGCAAATTGCTACAATATCAAAGAAATTAGATCATTATGGGATGAATTATTCTCCAACACCTCCTATGATGGAAGAGAACTCATCTGGGCAATCTGTGGATGTTCAACTTTCATATGAGACTTTAAATGCTATTAATAGACCCAACAACCATTATTCAAACTATTATAACCCAGGTTAGCAGAATCATCCAAATTTTAATTGGAATAACAATTCTTCTACAAATCAACAATGTGCAAACAACCCAGTGAACCCATTAGGAAATTCATCCAACCAAGGAAATGTAAATTACAGACTTCTTATTCTCCAGGATTTAACAATAACACTCAAATTAAGGAGAAGAAGTTGTCTATGGAAGAGTTGATTTGGTCATAATTAGGCTTGTAGTGTTTGAAAGATGTTCTAATTTTAATTGTGTTTGTTTTTCTAATCCTCATTTAATCAACCTTGATTTAACTTAGATTACTACTAAACCTTAAGACCTAGGTGAATGTCTTAATTAGTTTTGAAAAGGTTAAGTTTTAGGTGATCATGATTTATTATCTGAATTTCATTTGAAAATCAAATAGGGGTATCTAATTGATTAATTATTGACTTCAAAAGTCATACCCCTAAGTCCTAGGTTCGTTTTATTTTAATAAACTCCCAAATTTTAATAATTTAGAAATTTATTAACTTAACTTTTTAATTTATAAAGTGAGGTTGGTTTCTACCAATTAACCCCTTGTGTTTCAAACATCCAAATTAAGATCAGATGTTGCCCATTTCCCTCCTTGAATTAAGCCTAAATTTTAATTAAGGCTAAATTTCCAAAATTACACATTTGCCCCTAAGGCTTTAACACTTCATAATTTATCAAATTTAATCCAAATAACTTTGAAATTTTTATCCTAAGTCATTCAAGGGTCAATTAAGATATCAGAGGAGAAAATGTGATTTTTAAAAATTTAATTTAATTTATATAATTATTTTCATGCAAAAATAGGATTTTTCAAAGAAAATTCCTAACATGACCAAGGTAAATCCTAATCCTTTGAAAGTTTTACTGGAGGTAGACCTAGACTGGAGAAGCCTTTGGACCAAATTTCATGATTTTTTTAAGTTCATTTGAATTTTAAGAAATATTTTAAGTTCTGGAGTATTTATTAAATATAAAATATTTTAAATGAGGAAAATTAAGTTTTGTATTTTTTTAAAAATCTTCCTAAGGTTAAAGAACCTAGAAGAGAAAATTTTATATTTTTCAGAGCTTTATTTTATTTATCGAAATTATTTTTAGTCAAAATCCATTTTAGCCTTAAAAAATTATTACTAAGCTTTAAAATTTAGTATCTTTATTTAGAAAATCAGGAAAAATATCTTAATTATTCCTAAATGCTTAAGAAGAAATTTAGAACATTTCTATGATTTTTATTATTTTTATGATTTCTATGGATTTTAATTATTTAAATATTTAAAAATAGGCTAAAAATTAAGTTTTTATTTTAAATACCATTTTATTTTTAGAAAAAAACCCTGATCACGGAGAACTCAAAAAATAATTTTTATAATTATTTTAGTTATATTTTGATTTTTAAAAACCATTTAAGTGCCAAAAATAATATTTATCTTTAAAAATCAACTTAAGTTACCAAATGAACTCAAAATGCTTTGAAATTTTTATGATGAGTTTTCTGGATCCCAAATAATAGTGGAGATTAAAAATTAAGTCATTTTGTTGTTTGTATTTTTCAAAAAATAATTTTATTTGTGTTTTAGAGTTGGTGAAGATTAAGTGTATTCTTAATGACTTAACTCATGAAATTATTTCCATGGGGTCATCTAGTCATAATGAACCTTCCAAAATTTTCTTGAAATTTCCTGAGCAACATACTAATTATCATGATTAATTTATGCAAATAATAGACATAAACTTAAAAAATATGGATCTCTATCTAGGTACCTCTGCTGACTTTGGAAAAATCAGAGGATGTTCCTTAAGACAGAGGCAACAACATGCTAAAATTTTAAGCAATGGTGACATGCATAGAGAATCAAAACATTCAAATCAGTGTTTAATGAATTAAAAATAAAATATGCATCAAATGGACTTCAAATCATTTTCACATTATTTTCCTCTGTTCACTAAGTAAGAGGGTATTTTTGTTTTATTTTTATGATTTTTCTACACCAAGATATGAACTTTTAAAGTTAGGGCCATTTATTTAAATAAGAAAATCCTTAATTTTCTATTTAAATATGTGGCGCTGATTGTATCCTAGGCAGCTTTGAAGGCACGTGTGGCGCGCTCTGGTTGGACGCTACCATCCACGTAGCCGCTGACTCGGCTCGTGGTTCATGTAAGTAAGCGCTGTTCAGCTCGATCTCCTCTATCCATCCGATACACGCGTGATCGGACGACTCCTCGTCATCTTCCCCGATAGAGTGGTCCCGTGTCCATCCACACTAAAACCCAAAGATCTCAGCCTAGACTCAACCAAATCACCTAGGGTTTGATCTTATCGACTCGTCTAAGTGAGACAAACATATTTATATGGTAATCACACATTAAATTAAGCCTAATTAAATGGAGAATCCAAATAGGCTTGGGAGGAGGAGAGGTTCAATACCTTGGCTTTGAGAAGTGAAGCTTCAATCAGAGAGTCTCGGCAATTTCGTTGGGGTCCAAAGAAGCTAGGGATTAAGCCTCTTGCTATGGTGAAATGCCTAGACCCAAATTCAACTAAGGCCAATTTTTGGTGTTGATCAAATTCTATACTAGGGGCTCTATGGAAGGGGGATTTGATGGGGCTTTGTATTCTTTCAATGTTGTGAAGGTGTGGGTGAGTTTAATTTGACTTTGGTGGAGTTTAGAGGTGTGGAGAGCTTTGTCCTGTCTCCGACAAGGTTTTGAGCTAAAAAATTGAGCTCCAGCAAGGGAATTCAGGGCAATGTGGTGGTTGGGTTGCACTGAGGAGGTCTCAAAAAGGATTTGTGATCAATTTGAGGAAGTCTCTTAGAGGAATTTTTAGCTCTCTCTCCATGGCCATGGAGGGGAGCAAATGGCCTTAGGCTTGTTGCCATGGCCAATTGGGGGGGGGGGGGTGAAATGTGATGCCTAGGTGGAGGTAGAGAGGCTCTAAGCTTCAATTTGGATGAGGTCGCCTCTAGGTTTGAATTGGGTTTAATCCCATTGGCGTGGCTCTCAGTTTGGCCATTTTTCGGCCACTAGGCCGGTCAGCCGGCCAAGGGAGGTGGCTAGGGAGGTCAGGTGAGCCAGGGGAATATGTCATAATAATTTAATGATTTTAGGTTTTGTTTAGGCAAAAATATCCAAGGCCTAAGCAAATATGGCATTAAATCCCTCTATTTTGGGGACCTTTGGTCCATGACATAGCTTAGGTGGTTTCATGGGGTTTAGTCTGGTCATTGGGGTCCAACTTATGGTTGTGGAGTCATTAATTTGATGATTTTATGATAGTTAGGCCACCTTTAGTGCATGGGTTCAATGTGGGTCCAAGTGATCAAAACTTGGGTATGGGCTAGGCTAGCCATATCAATTGACCCAATTGATTGATTAAAATTGTGTAGACGATTGTTATGAAGATTTTTGGTGAAGGTTTGAAGTGATTGAGATTTTAAAATTTGGTCAATTTGGGCATGTTGGGAATGATCAAGGGAGATGTTGTGAAGATTTTTCATCCAAGACATAGAGTGACATTTTTGGGGTTAAGGTCCTCAATTTGGTGAAGTTTGGGGATATGACTAATTTGAGGCAAAATTGGGAATTTTTGGACTTAAGTTGAAATTAAACGAAATTGGGGCTTCACCAAGGCCAATTGAAGGTCAAATTTGATGTGTAGGAATGTTATGAAGATTTTTCAACACAAATTGTGGCAAATGGAGTAGGTCATGGGTTCAATTTGGTAGAACCAAGTCATAGGGACAAAATTGGGTTTTTGGTTTAGCTCAAAATTAGGTTCAAATCATGGACTAATTGGGCTTGGATTTGGTCTAAATTGGTCATATCAAGGGTGAAATTAAGTTTAAAATTTAAATTGGGGGAAATTGAGACCAATTGGATAGACATTTGAGGTAGGTTTGGGAAAAAATGGGCCTTTAAAGGGCCAATTGGTGGTTTTGGTCAAAAGTGGTTAAATTGACCATATTGGGTCTTGTGATAGTTGAGAAAAATGAAATTGGGAATATTTGGGATTTTTGGGATTTTGGGTGACCCTAAGGACCAAGGTCAACCCTAAGGTCCAGCAGTCCTAAGGGTGACTCATCTTGAGTTCCCCCATAGTGACCTCACCTACTAAGTGCTAGAGGTTAGGACCAATATGTGGAACTTCAAGTTGAGTGGAGAAGAGTTTGGAATTTCTAATGGTGAGGGTTCCTTTTCTAGTTTTGTAAGAATAGTCAATATGAAAGTTATATGGCTAGACCTTAGGCTACTAAAGAGAAAAAACTAAACCTCAACCAAAAGTGAGGTCAACATCAGTCCTTCAATTTGCATGCATAGAATTAATCTAGAAGAAAACTGCAAACCCAGGGCTGATCCACAAAGGAGATTAAATCTTGTTATGAAAAAGGTTGTTAAGAAAGAAATTTTAAAGTGGTTAAATGCTGGAATTATCTACCCTATTTCAGATAGTGCATAGGTTAGTCCAATTCACTGTGTTCCTAAGAAAGGAGGAGTAATTGTAACTGTGAATGAGCATAATGAGTTAATACCTACTAGACAAGTTACAGGGTGGCAAATATGCATTGATTATAGAAAATTAAATCTTGACACTAGGAAAGATCATTTTCCACTACCCTTTCTAGATCACATGCTGGATAGACTAGCTGGGCATAAATACTTTTGTTTTCCGGATGGATATACCGGTTATCACCAAATTCAAATATCTCCTGAGGATAAAGAGAAAACAACATTTACCAGTCATTATGGTATTTTTTCTTTTAGAAGAATGCCCTTTGGTTTATGTAATGCCCCTGCTACATTTCAAAGATGTATGATAACAATTTTTTTGTGATTTAATTGAAAAAGGGATTGAAGTCTTTATGGATGACTTTTCAGTGTTTGGAACTTCATTTGACTTATGTTTAGAACATTTATCTAAAGTTCTTAAGCGTTATGAAGAAACAAATTTAGTCTTTAACTGGAAAAAATGTCAATTTATGGTAGCATGCGGAATTGTATTAGGTCATCAAATATCAAAAAATGGTATGAAACTAGATACTGCTAAAATTCAAGTGATCGCTAATTTACCTTATCCAACAAATGTATGGGAAATTAGGAGTTTTTTAGGACATACTAGATTCTACATGTGATATATTAAGGATTTTTCTAAGATTGCTAAGCCTTTATTCCATTTACTCGAGAAAGATGCAATTTTCAATTTTGATGAGGAATGCCTAAAAGCTTTTAAATTATTAAAAGAAAAATTAATCACTACACCAATCATAGTTTCATCAAATTGGGAAAAACCTTTTGAACTTATCTGTGATGCAAGTGATTATGATATTAGAGCTGTTTTAAGACAAAGATATGATAAAATTTTCAAAGTTATTTACTATGATAGTAAAACTCTTAATGAAACTCAAATTAATTATACAACAACTGAAAAAAAGAGTTATTAGCAATAATATATGCCTTTGATAAATTTAGATCATATTTGATTGGAACTCATTGTATAATGCATGCAAATTATTCTGCTATTTAGTACTTAATGAAAAAGAAGGATACTAAACCGAGACTTATAAGATGGATTCTTCTTTTACAAGAATTTGATTTTGAAATAGTAGATCAGAAGGGAACTGAAAATCAAATTACTGATCATTTGTCCAGGTTTGAATTAGAAAAACCACTCTATTTTGAAAAATAAATTAATGAACATTTTGCAGATGAAAAATTATTCACTGTAAATTGGTGGCGTGTTCCGTGGTATGCTGACATTGTGAACTATATTGTTAGTGATCTTAAATCCTATAGAATGACAAACCAACAAATGAGGAAATTTATTTCTGAAGCTAAGACTTATTTTTGGGATGACCCATATTTATATAAACAAGGAAATGATCTGATCATATGAAGTGTGTACCATTAGAAAAAACTTATGAAATTATCTAAAAATGTCATAATTCTGATTTTGGGGGACATTTTGGTGTTGATAAAACAACATACAAAATTCTACAATCTGGATTTTGTTGGCTTACAATTTTTAGAGATGTTAATGCTTATACCAAAACTTGTGATAGATGTCAAAGAGTAGGCAATATTTTTAGAAGAAATGAGATGCCCCTCAATTATATGCTAGAAGTTGAAATATTTGATGTTTGAGGATTAAATTTCATGAGAACATTATACCATCTTTCAGAAATTTATATATTCTATTAGCAGTGGACTATGTATCCAAATGGATAGAATTTGTTGCTTTACCTCGATGTGATGCTCAAAGTGTTGCAAAATTTTTGAAAACAAACATATTTTGTAGATTTGGGATGTCGAAAGTTATCATACTGATGGGGGATGTCATTTAAAAAATGCCATTATGGAGAAGTTATTAAAGAAATATCATATAAATCATAGGATTGTTACTACTTATCATCCTCAGACAAGTGGTTTGGTTGAATTATCCAATCGCGAAATTAAAAGAATTATGGAAAAATCTGTGAATCCAACAAAAATGGATTGGTCAGTCAAACTTGACTATGCTTTGTGGGCTTATAGGGCTGCATATAGAACTCCTATAGGAATGTCCCTATATAGGCTAATATTTGGGAAAGCTTCTAACTCACCAGTTGAAATTGAGCATAAAACATATTGTGCTATTAAAGAGTTCAATTATAATTTAAAAGATGCTGGTGAGAAAAGATTGTTACAATTAAATGAGCTTGAAGAGACAAGGAATGAATCTTATGAGAGTGCTAAGATTTATAAAGAAAAGATGAAAATGTGTCATAATCAAAAGATTCTTACTAAAAATTTTCAGTCAAGGCAACAAGTTTGGCTATATAATGCAAGGTTAAGATTATTTCTAGGAAAACTTAAATCCATGTAGATGGGCCCATTTGTTGTGATAAAAGTTTATCCTTATGGAGTTGTGGATATTAATGATCCTAATTCTGAGAAAAATTTTAAAGTGAATGGACATAGACTGAAACCTTATTATATAGGGGATTAACATAAATATAATGATGGAATGATGTTGGGTCAACCAGAATGAGCATTGGTTACGTTGAACTGACGACGTAAAACCAAGCGCTTTTTGGGAGGCAACCCATAATTATCAATGTATTTTTTGCTTTGATTGTTGTTTTGAGCCTGATTAAGAAATTTGGAGTAGTATTTTTGAGTTTATTATGTGCATGTAATGATTTTTATACTTTATTTAGTAACCTAGACATGTTAGAACGAGAATTTGGATGTTAAGTTGACCGGTGCAAAAATGTGCACTGGCACTTAAGCGCTAGATCTGACGCTTAAGCACGACAATTTAATCACATGTGCAAATTTTGATTTCTAGAAGGTGTAACTGCAATTTAGTTGGAATAAATATGTCTTGGCAGTTTCTAGTCGTGCCTAAAACTTATGAGGGGGAATTAGGCTTATAAATAGAAGGGGTTTGTGAAGGAATTTCACCCCGGATTATTTTAGCCCTAAAAGTCTAAGAAAGAGAGAGATTTAGAGAAAATGTCTTCATGGGAGATGGATTTGAAGAAGGAAGAAGCCATGAGGAAGACATTCGTTAGTTAAAGTGCACAAGAGATGTGTAACAGTTTCTTAGCCGTTAATATTGAAGGGATATCAGAGAAGATCAACCAGATGAAGAATACTATATTTGTATTAGAGACTAAGGTGCTTGAATTGCATGCTCATCTAGAACATATTGGGTGGAAACTTAAGATGCAATTCAACCATACCAGTTATATAGAGGAAGCAGATAAGGCGATGTTCCTTAAGCAAGAATTAGAGTTTGTCACCACCGTCCGTTTTATCAACTCTATATTCCTGGAGAGACTACTGAGAGACAAGAATTCATTCCTTCTAATGAAAAGTGACATTAAGTTAAGTGTTAGGAATTGTGTGTTTGGAGTCATTTTCTTAAGTGTGTTATTGTTTATGTCTTGTGTTTAGTGTTTGTGTCACTTATGTGTTAAATTGTAAATGTGTGTTATGTGTTTTGTACTTAGGAAAATTTTCTCATCCAAGGCTATTTGGAGAGAGAACTAAGTGTTAAATGTGTTTGTACTTGTTTGTGAATTAATATAAGTTTATTTTTTGTGAAAATTTGTGTTATTTTTAGCCTCAATTTGAATTAATTGTTATGGAGGATTTTGAGAGAGAAGGGAGTTATAGGAAGTACAAATAGCCATTTAAGTGCTATGAGACCATTTAGGAGTGGTTTACTTAGGTTAATAGTACATTTTACTTAGAATTAAAAATTTTAAAATTTATGCACTGGCGCCTAAGAGCCACATCTCGCGCTTAAGCACGAGCAAACCCGAGAGGCAGGCGCCTAAGCGCCACTTACCCGCGCTTAAGCGCCGGTTCACAAAAATAGGTTTCGCGAACGATTAAAAGTGAATTTTTGGTCTGAAGATGCCATTTTTAATGCCTCCTATCATCTTCCCCAACTCGAGTTCGAGATTTTGAGGGCTAGGGCAAGTGAAATTTAGAGATTTCTTGGTGGAATCAAGTGAGATTTGCTAGATCCAAGTTCCTTGAGGTAAGAGTTTTACTTCTATGCAAAAATTTTGGATTTTCACCATATATTTTAAGCACATTTGTAAGATTTCAAAATTTTAATATTCATGGCAAAAAGTGAAGAAAAATCTATGGAAATTGCTTGGGAAGTTTAGTTAGTACTTTTGGAAGTTTAGTTTAGTGATTTAAAAGTGATTTTTAAAGTTATTTTTGGAATTTATTAAATTTGTAGAATGACACCAAGAATGAAAAGGAGCAAAGAAATGAGCCAATTTGATTTGAGCAAATTTGTCAGTTCAAAAGCTCATGATCGATATAGTGACGCTCTACAGTCACACAAATTTATTCAAAAGCAATGTTTTAAGAGTCCAGGTAGAGAAGTGGAAGACCTGATAGTCCGCCGACAGTGGGAACAATTCTGTTGTTTCTCTGTTGTTGTTGTAATTTCTATTGTAAGGGAGTTTTATGCAAATCTCCCAGAGGCTGAAGACGATCGAGTTATGGTTCAAGGGAAGTTTGTACCTTTTTCTCCATAGGTAATCAACTTGTTTTACCATTTACCACCAAATACTTTGTGTTTTTATGAGAATTATAGTCCTACGAAAGCGGAATTGGACAAGATCATATCTTATTTGACTGTTGGAAGAGAACTTTGGAAGATTATAAAAGAGAGCAGAGTAAATTTTCTAATGTTAAAGTTATGTGCACCATCAAAGGCTTGACACTATTTTATATCTGCTCATCTGCTTCCTATAAATCATCTCAGTGAAGTGACTAGAGAAAGAGTGACGTTGAATTATTGTATTCATGAGGGAAAGCCCGTCAACATAGGGGCTTTGATCTATCACACTATCATCAATTCAGCTGTTGCTGCTACTACTGCAGGTATGAGATTTGCTTCCTTGATATTTTCTTTATGCAAGCAGTCTGGAGTAAAGTATGATAGTTGGGAGGAAGTTTTGTTGCCTCTGAAGCCCATTCCAAAAGTGAATGTGAAGACTTATTCGGAGCATTCAATTTTTGGCTGAAGAGGAGGATTTTCCAAGAGCTATGGATTAGAGACATCTGCTGCATCTACCTCTGCTACATCTTCATCAAGACCATCTGCTTCACATGCTTCTACATCTCGAGGTGAGTCAACTGAGATTCAAGAGCAGTTATTACAGAAGATGATGACTCATATCCACTTTACCATTGATAAAGTTCAAAATCTAGAACATTTTACTGAGCATACAAATATGTATAAGAGGAGAAAGAGTGACTTTGAGGAGAACTAAACTAAACTTATTACATATTTATCAGAACAAAACACTAACAAAACTATCAGTTTCAACAAATACAACTCAAAACAAAACAAAAGTACATTATAACTATACCATAAATAGTTCACAATAATACATAAAAAACAACTAAACTAAACTAAACTATAGACAGTCTAATCATCTTCCTCCTCAACATGACTATCATCACTATGCCAGACACCTGTAGGTTCATATGATGGATATTGAAGGAGAACTACACTTTGGTTACCTTTCATGACGATTTCCATAGATGAGTGGAACTCTTCCTCATAATCACTATCTCCTCATATATCCATCTATATGTTATGTAAAATTTTCTAAATTTAATACCATATCAACGGTATAGTTGACATTGTTCAATATCCTCTGCAATTGTTGTGACTGAGAAACAGTTCCAAAAGTCTGACTCTGTGATGTAGAAGCACCTGAATTCCACCTCTCCAGCAAACTACTAGAAAGTCCACCTCTCCAGCCAAAAATTGAATGATGTGAATAAGATTTTACATTCACACTAGTAATACGCTTGAGTGGTTGCAGTATTTCCTCCCAACTATCAAATCTAACTCTAGTCTGCTCACATAATGAAAAGATCAAAGATACAAACCTACAGTAGTAGTAGCAATGACAGAACTAGTAATAACATCATAAATCAAAGCTCCAATGTCAATGGGTTTGAACTGCTGAATACAATAGTTCAAAGTTGCTCGGTATCAGGCCACTTCACTAAGATGATTGGTAGGTAGCAGACGAGCAGAAATGAAGTAGTGTCATGTGTTTGATGGGGCATCTAGCTTTGATGTGGAGAAGTTAACTCTATTTTCATTGGTAATCTTCCATAATCCTCTTCCTCCAGTCAATGATGAAATAATCTGGTCTAACTCCTCATTTGGACTGTAGTTGGAATAAACACATAAAGTGCTTAGGGGCAAATGATAAAACTGATTTATCACCTTAGATGAGAAAGGCACTGTCTTTTCTCTAACCATGACTCCTTTTCCAGCATCGGGGAGATTTGCATAGAACTCTCGAACAACATAAATAACTGCCACAACAGAAAAATAACAAAACTGCTCCCACTGGTGGCAAACATTCAAATCCTCAATATATGCTCCTGGACTCTTGAAACAATGCTCATAAATTAACTTCCTCGATTGCAGTGCATCATTATATCGATCCCGAGCTCTCGAACTAACAAACTTTCTTTAATCAAATTGGGCCTTTCCCTTTTCCTCTTCATCCTTGGTGTCATTCTAAAAAATATATAAAATTCACAAAAATTCAAAATTTAATTCTAAATCATTAAACTTAACTTCTAAAAGCTTAAATTACCAAATCTATATATTTTCTATAGATTTTCCACAAATTTTCACCATGAATAGTGATTTTCAGGTAGATCCATAATGTGCTCAAAATATATGGTGAAAATAAAAAAAATTTACATAGAAGTGAAGCTCTTACCTCAAGAAGATCAAATCTAACAAATTTTGCTTCAAATCACCAAGAAATCTTCAAATTAGGCGATGCCCTAATCTCAAAATCATGAACTCAAGAAATAGGGGACATAGTCGAGCAAAGAAAATAGGGATTTTTGGACCAACTCGTCACTTTAAACCATTCACAAATCGATTTACGTGAACCAGAGCTTAAGCGTGAAGGGATCGGCACTTAGGTACTTGCCTCTCGGTTTAAGCAGTGCTTAAGTGCAAGGTCTTAGTGCTTAGGTGCCAGTGCATAAATTTTGATTTTTTGGTTTTAAGTAGAATGAACTTCTATCCTAAGTCGACCAACCCTACATGGTCTCAAAACTCTTAATAATTCTTCCCTTTCAACTCTCCTATTTCTCAAGATTCACCAATCTTACCTAATTTGATTCAACACAAAATAACACAAAATTTCACACAAACAAACACTTATATTCATTCATGAACAATTACTAATATTTTAAATCATAAATTCTCAATCCAAAGAGTCTTGGATGAGATAGTTTCTAACACAAACACTAAACAATCATAACATTAAAAACACTATAAATAAACTTAACATAATTAAACAAATACTGAACACACAAACACTAAACAAAGAAATTAGTTCCACTTTCCATTCGGTGGAACGAATCCTGGCCTATCATTAGTCTCTCCTTCAGCATTTAGAATGTAAATCTAATAAAATGGATGGTGGTTACTAACTCAGGTTGAATCTTCTTCAATCCATTTGTTTTTCAAATATATAACCTTGTCTGTTTCTTCTATAAAACTGGTACGGCTAAACTGCATCTTAATTTGCCATCCCATATGATCTACATGTGCATTAAATTCCATCACTTTCGCTTCAATTAAACCACGTCAGCCTTAATTTTAGTGATTTTCTATGTTACCCCTTTGATACTAACGACTAAGAAATTGTTGTATAACTCTTGTGCACTCTGACTAATGAATTTCTTTCTCATTACTTTTGAGATAATTCTCCCTAAGCTCTAATTTATCTAGGTGCTAAAGAGTTTAACCCCATCTTTGCTTTGTTCGTTAATGAAAAATTAAAAAGTCTACGTCTGACAGTGTCATTTGACACTCCGTTATATTTAAATTTAGCACATAATTCTAGAAAACTAGCAAGATGTAAATTCAGATCTTAGATGGTGTTCCCCCAAACAGATTATTTTGTAACATTTGGATAATAGTAGGTTTAAGCTCAAATCAATTAGCAGCTACAACAGGAGTTTGTACAGTCAAGTGAATTTCATCTATTATAGAGTTAGCATAGTCTCTTAATGGTCTCTATTGATGTTCATTTTCTATACATTGATTATTTAAATTTTTTGCCACTTTATTAAGTTATTTTTATATTTGAACTTTTCTAATAGTTCATTCTAATTCCAAATCATAAGGTACTAATCCTTTGGATCCTAATCTTTGAATACCAAAATACAAGCAACAATTAAAAAAATAAGCACTCATACAAGAACAAAATAATTTTGTTGTTTTCTCTTTTTTGTATATATTTTTATTTTTGCTGTTTTTTTTAAATAAAATTTAGTTCAAATAAAGACTTTTAAGTAATTTACCATAGCCTCACCAAAAATGGCGTCAAAAACTTGATGCGGGTTTTTTATATGATATATAAATGTTTTTTAACAATATAACACACAAGGCAGCTATGCTAAAAAAATGCAAATTAATCATAATAAAATTTACTTTAATATAATAAGTTTTTTCCTTTAAAATATTTGAAGTTGTCATTGCTAGTGAATTAAAATGTACTTTCAATTTCAAATTTTACTAGGTTGCAAATGCAAGTAAAAGTATCACTCAAGTAATAAAGGGCTTTAATGGAGTCCTAAATATGGATCCCATAGGGAGGAGAAAAATTGTTTGGAAAATGACTCAAAATCACAATTTTTAAACTATAAAAAACTTAAGTAAGAAAATATTTCAAAATTTGTTTAATGCAGTAAAGAAACTAAGTTTACTACAATAATATCTAATCTTCAAAGCTAATTTTACTAAAACTAAACAAAGTTTTTTGATGAAGAGTTCAAATTTAAGAAAGCATCATTTCCCTTGCAATGAGATTATGGTGAGTGAATTACCAATTTCATGAAAATTGCATTGTGCCAAATAGGAGCACCTATATTCTTTATCCTTTTTACAAGCAATAAAGAACATTGGCCAATCCAATGTCTAATCATTAAATTTGTGGTTAGGCTAGGAAGATACTAGCTCTCACTCCAGAGTTCCCTCATTTCCCTTGCCTTAGGGTTAACATCTCGCTTTAGTTTTCAAATGCTTGGACCAAATTGTTGATTTTAGTTTGTCAACCTAAAATCTCTAATTCTATGCCCATTAATGAATATTTTCTTATTTATTTTTACTCAACTCTATGGACTACATTCTCATCCATGAAATTGAATGTGATTCTTACTTTGTTGTGGGAAGCATAGCCCTCTCAGAGTGTATGTTTCACAACAAATTTTAATAATTCAATTGGCTAGATCGAAAATTAAATGAGATTGAAAGTTTGAATCATCATAAATATGAAATTGAAATATTGCACAACAATCTTGATTCTTAACATGACCATTTCTCTTTGTAGGGAGAAGAACAAAGAATTGTACTCATAATTCATGAGGAAGATACAATAAAACATGGATTATATATATAAAAGCAAGTTTACAAAATAAGAAATAAAAGTAAAATTAACTCGATCTCTTCCCCAACATAATCCCTCGACGTTCCTTTGAATCTCTTTTGTTCTTTACAATAACACTCAAATCTCTCTTAGAAATGTAAGGAAGAAGAAATCTTTCACTTTCCTTCTCCTCTTACAACTCTTAGAGACACCTGTCACACTCTCCCACAACTTGAAACTCACGCCACACACACTCTCACTCACAACGCACACTCAATTTTGACATAAAAACACTCTTTTATAATATAGCGAGGAATTTCCATAGTCTCCATAGGTACCTCTTTAAAATTCGTCTAAATTAAATGTATTTGAGAAAATAACTATCTCTGGTGCCTAGGCATCATCTTTTTTATATTCTGGCACTTAGGCGCCAGTTCTGGTGCATAGGTGCTAGTTCATTTTTTTGAAAATGCCACTTTTGACTCTAAATTTCATCATTTTTGCATCCTTTAAGCTCCAAATGTCTAGACTTAGTATAACTACAGTAAAACATGAAACTACCTTTCTTTAAAGTACAATATCATCAAATATATGCCTTAAATAAATATGAAGATTTGAATATTTTTTTGGAGTATCAGAGGGTTAAAGTTGATTAGAGTGACGAGGGTTAGGATTCCACGATTACCTAATTCTACTTCCACAATTTTCTTTTGATTTTAATTTGTCTAAATAAGTTGTTAAAGTCATTTAAACTGGGGAGATCTCGTTAACATCCGTATTTTACCTCATCCGAGGGACCCCTATAAATTCAAAAGAACGCAATATGTTTGTTTATTTGTTTTAAAAGTGTTTAGGCTTTAATTTTGAAAAAGTTTATATTAACCTTGAGAAATGTTTGTTTTGATTTTCAAAAAGTGTTTCAATTAAGCATGCACGATACATTAAAGCAGTAGTAAATTGCATAAATAAATAAATAAATAGTTGATGTGTACTTGTCATCTTCTCACTGCTCTCGCTGAGATGTTAGCATTCATAATCATGTATACATTGCAGAGTAAGACAAGTGCTACATGAATAAGTAGTATTGAAGCCTTAATGGTTTAAGTTCAAAAGAAACCACATTTCATAACTTGGTGGGACCCTTAGAGTTTTAAGGATGATTTTCTTGAACAAAGTAAAATAAGTTCAATTATCCTTCAAAATATACAAAATATTGCAAAAGTGTTCGAACATAGCCCTAACAACTCTTAATAATCCTTTAGACTCTCTCGAGTTCATTTGAAGTTATTTTGTTGTTAAATAGATCATCCCAAGATTTGTTAGGTTTAAGCTGCTCTATGTTAACTAACTCATGAGCTTGTAGTGTTCGAAGGAGATTAATTATGGTTTATCTTCCAACTAATCCTCAACTATCTTTAGATTAAACTTATCTCACTACAAAGCTCAAAGACACTGGGTTAAATCTGTAATTTTTGAAAAAGGTTAAATTAAGAACATTAATTAAAGATTAACCTATGACTCAACCATTGGTTTGTGATTTTAGGTTGGTGGATTATTAAGGTCCTAAATTATAACCTAAATATTTAAATCATTCAAATCAATTTCTTCTTCCAATGTCTAATAATTAGGATAATTATAGTTATACCATTTCTTCTAAAAGTGAGAGGAGGAATTGTTTTTTACCTCTTACCCTCATATTTCAATCACCTTAGAATGTTGCTTAAGATCAAACTATTACACTTTAAACTTTTGACCCATCCTAAATTTTAATTAGTGAAACGTAGAAATTACAATTTTGCTCCTGAGGCTCCTATCTTCATAAATCTTTTAAATTAATTCACATGGGCTTGAAAATTTGCTGACCTATCTCTCATGGGTTAGTTAAGGTACCAGAGAAGAAGTCATATTTGTCTAATTTTTATTTTAATTTTCATAATTATTTTCATCCAAAAAATAGGAATTTAAAAGTTAATTCATTTAATCAATCAAAGTGGAGTTTCTGTACTTAGGAAAATTATTGGAGGTTCACCTAGGTCAGAGGACAACTTGGGTTAAAATTCGTAAATTTTTGAATTATATTTTTATATTTTTATTTTTTTTAATTTTGATGCTTAATTAAATAAAAAATGTGTTTTATTTTGAAAAAATAATTTTATATTTTTCATTGATCTCTCTAACTTCAAGGAACTCAGAAAATTTTATTTTGTATTTTTCAGATATATATTTTGTTTTTTATAACTATTTTAGTGAGAAGTTAAGAAAGATGCATTTTAGGCACTTAAAAATTAAAAAAAATTATTTAGAAATATAGGAAAAATATTCCAATTGGTAGTAAGTGGCCAGTGAACAATTAGAGGTATTTTGGTGCATTTTTTTTGTGATTTTTTTTGAATTTTTAATTATTTTTAAATTAAAAAATAGCCAAAAATGGACTATTTATTTTAACACCAATTTTATCTTTCTTAGGTGCCCCTGGTCACAAGGATCACTCCAAACCACTTTTCATAATTTTTTCAGTTATATTTTAATTACTATAATTATTTTAGTGCAAAAATCTCATTTATCTTGAAAAATAGATATTAGTGGTTTAATCAATTTACAATGGTTACAAATTTTTACAAAGGCTTAATATGTTTTATATCTTTAGTGAGGACTGATTTTTATGATTTTTGAATTATATTTTATTTATTTAATTTTTCGTGGCTTTTAATGTCTTAAGTTAAGAAGTTATATTTTAAAAACATTTAAACCTAAGTTTTATTTTTCTTATGTTTATTTGACCACAGTGAACCTACCAAAATAAACCACATAATTTTCTGATTTTTATTTTAATTTATATAATTATTTTAATAAAGGAAATGACTTAACCTTAGAAGTTAGAGTTTACCATGTTAGGGTTGTTCTCCGACTGGAAAAATCAGAGAACATTCCCAATCATAGAGAGAACAAACCCTCAAAATTTTATTTTATGGTGATTAATGTTTAATTAATTATGATTTAATGAAGGTTTAGGTATTTAATTAATTTAGAAATAAATATAAGTTAAATAAGTTTGATTTTTGGTCTACATGATTCGCCTTTATTCACTGAACACATGGGTATTTTTACTTTTTTAATAATTTTTCTACACCAAGTTATGAATTTTCAAATATTTTGAATTAAATAAATCATTTAAATAGCTAATTTCCTACTTAAGCGACGCTGACTTGATCCTCAGCAGCTCTGAAACTCCATGCGACACACTCACATTTGATGTCGCCTTCTGCGTCAACGCTGACTTGACCCACACTTATTTTCCAAACTCTCTTCCGACTCCTCCACCATCGATGGATACACATGCAAATGGATGACATCCATTCATCATCCCCATCTAACCTAAACTGAGAACCATTCACACTAAAACACTTCAATCTAGCTAGATACTCAACCAAATCACTCATGGTTTGTTCTGTAGCTTCATCTAATCAAGCCAAACACATCCATATGGTTAAATGCATATGAGAAATAAGTTCACTTCACAATTGGTGAAACCGAGCATGATTTTATGATTAGTGAGCTATAACTTTGCCCAAGAGGCAAGGCCTCGATTGGGTTGGTCGCAAAAGTTCATTGTGACTTTACAAAGCTCCTCCAAGCACTAATTTGAGCTGATGTTGAGTCTAGGCAAGAGTTTGAGGCCTCATTGATGCAAGAGTCAAATCCCTTCAAATTAGAACCTTCTAAAGTGTCTACATGCATTGAATAACTCCATGAGGGTGCTTAGAACAAGTTTTCCTTTGAAAATTCATACAAAATTTGTCTCAAACTGCTCTAATTTGAAAATTCATACACAGCTCGATCCTTTGTAACATTAGCAAGATGATTTGTAGGTAAAAGTCTGGCAGAGATGAAATGGTGTCATATTTTTGACCGAATAGTTAACATTGAAGCAGGGAAGTTAACTATCTTGTTATTCTTTGTCTTCCACTTTCCTCTTCCATCAGTCAAAAAGGCAATAACTTCTTCCAATGATGAATCAGTGATAGAAAAAGTGGCATATTCATCATGGAAGACATTTCTAAGCCCATAAAATGCATTGATTCTTTCAGAGGTATACTCGACTTGTTTACTTCTCACCAAAATGTGATCTTCTGCAGTGAATCCTAAGTTTGCATAAAACTCCCGGACCATAGGAAAAATTACCATAGCAGTGAAGTAGTAGAATCACTCCCAATTTCTGGCATGAATCAACCTCTCAACCTTGCCTCCTGGGTTTGCAAACGCCTGCTCTTGGATCATTCTTTTGCTCTCAAATAAGATATTGTAATTATGTTGGGCTTTAAAACTAACAAATCATCAAACAACAAAGTCATCAGTCGGTCTTCCTCGCTTAACTCGGGAAGCCATCAGAAATTCTACAAAATTCCAAATAAATTACTAAATCGAAAATCGAACTCCCTAAGCAAGATTATTTGGTAAGAAACTATATATATATATATATATATATAAGGGAAGGAGCATTATTCGACTCTAATTATATTAAATAAAAAAGAGTTACAAAAAAAGAGAGGGGGAGGCGGTACCCCGTAGCTAAAAAGAAAACAAAAAATACAAGTAACAAACCCCTATGAGGTTCTTCCTCCCACTTACAACTCCGCACAAAAAAGTCCCAAAAAACATACAAGTATACCCCAAGAGAAATATACAAGTATACTAAAAAATATGAGTTGAAAAGATAAATCCAGCAGCTTGTATGACCATCAACTTGTAGTTGTGCAGAGAAAAACTCCAAAAAGCACAGAAACTGGTGAAGGAACCACGAGTCTCCAAAGAAGCCGCAGAACCATATAATCGAGCCAAAATTGAGGGAGGA
>NEWO01001449.1:0-23250 GCA_003013225.1 Phalaenopsis aphrodite | reverse complement strand
AAGCTTTTCCCGAACCCAGCATAATGTAAACCCTATTTAATTCCTTATATTAAATAGGGGAATTTGTCGGCCAATACATTGGTTTCACAGACCAAACGGATGTCATAACTTTCTTTAGTTTATTTGATCAAGCCTCACCCTCAATTTTTGTGTTTATCCTTCAAGATAGATACAAATTTTGAGATAAAGCGCTCCTTCATCTAAACTATGAATATTATGGAGTCAGTTTGTCTTCATCTTTTTCAAAACTAAAATTTTTTAATGTCCTTCCGAAGCGGGCAACGGGATTTCAATTCCGATGACCGACAGCTTCTTACGGGCAAACCCCACACCAAAAATAGTGCCGACAGATAGTATCTGTTCTTTTGTGAGTATCGATTCTCGAAACTTTTGAAAAAGGGTTAGAGCTGTTAATGATCTAGGGGTGAAAGGACATCGCACTAATTGAATATTGATTTTATATTTCAGCTATACACTAAGCTATCAAATGGTTCTCTTGCATCATTGCCTATTGCCCCACACCTCGAACTAATAAGCCATCTTGATATTTCATATGCTTATCCAACAAAGACTTTGGATATCCCATACTAAAAGAGGGGAATAAATAAACATCTAAACATTGATATAACCTCCACAAATATATACTCCAAAACAAAAAAATGATCTCCAACAGGTATTTGAATGATGGGTCAGCAAAAAACATAAAAAAAAACAAGCTCTATATATATTTTCTAGCCAATGGAAATGAATCATAGTAGATATTTATATAAAAGTCGGCCAGAAGCATAAAAAAAATGAGCTCCACATATATTTTTAACCCTAAAAATGAATTCCAACATATATTTGTATAAGGGTCAACAATAATCATAAAAATGTGGGCCCTAACAGAGAGCAGAAACCAAAACCAACTATAGCAAAGAGCAGGAACCAAAAAACCCGAGTCACAACAGAGGGTAGGGACCGAAACCCAACCCCAACAAAGAATAGATATCTTAATCAAGAGTAGGAACCAGAAACAAATTTTGGCAAGGAGCAGGAATAGAAATCGAACCTCAACAAAGAGAAGGAATTGAAACCAGACCAAATACAGAGTCCATATTAGACCACCAAAGGTCAAAATAAAATGAATCTCAATAACTAAGAAAGTGTATAACTTCAAACCTAAATTTTGTGCTATCTCAAGAAGGGAGAGGGTAGAGAAGAAAAAAAGAACGCTTCCAAATAGAAAAGAATCGCTGCACTATATGTCTTCCAAAATTTCCAAGGAAAAAAAAAGTTGCATCCCATCTTCTCCTCCCATGGGGTATTTATAGTTAGGGATGAGAGGATGGATCAACGATGGTGAGCATCGGGACGGTGAGGAGAATCACCCATGAAGAGTAAAAAATCCAACGAGATTCAAAATAGGAAGGTTATCAGACTCGTTTAGGTGGGAAAGTTTGTTATGACAGGCTACCGGTGAGGCCACCAGCGATGAAGGCTCGGAAAGGGAAGGGATGACCGACAAACCAGCAAGAGACTCCACGGCTCAACTAGGGCAAAGAACAGAGGCGCGAGAGAGTTTAGATTTTTAGGTTTTAAAAGATTATCTTTTATATAAAAAAAATTATCAAATATAAATATATTTTTTTAAAAAAAAATTAATAAAACATTAAATTTTGTCACTCACGCTCGGAGCCCTGACAAAATGAGTGTCCTCCCTAGCTAAAATCAACATTCCGAACGCAACAACGTGATCCATTTCATCATCCGGAAACATCCAGACAAATTTGTCGTTGATCACGTCAAATTAAATTCTATTCGCGCGTGGCGCGACAAACGAAATTATTTTGGTCTGACCGAAGTCGTTTAACGAGTAAGATGAAAATATTGACCGGTCCTCGCATAAGTAAATCCAAACTCAAATACGACGCTCGCAGTGGCAAGTCAAACAACGCACAAGCCACGGTGTCCACCTACGTCTTTCAAATTTCTATAGGAGCTCAATTTGAGCTTCAATATGTCGGCCTTTCGATCAATTCAATTGAATATTGAGGATTTGGAACCATCCATATGAAACGACAAAGAGTGAAGAAATGACTTGAATTTTAAAGGGGTGTGGGTCCCAGTCTAGTCCTCTAAGAGAGTCAAAATAAGGAGATCTTAAGGCTAGATTCTAGGGCATCTAGAGAAGGGCAAAAGAAGACCTCCAAAATGAGGTCAACAACGATATGAACATAGTGCAGAGAATTTGTGGTTTTGACCTTATAGATATGTGGCATGTGAAGATGGACATTTGTGAGGAAAAATTGTGAAATTTTGTGAGATTTCATGAGATTTTATACAAAATGTGAAATTCCACAAGGATGTGAAGAAGACTGGTGCATATCAGGATATTCACGCTACACAAGCAAAGATAAGTAATCTCGAACTCGAGAGAAGAAAACTCAGAAAATTTATCATTTTCTTTTCTTGTTGTTTTTATCATATTTAATTATCAAAATATATTTTTAAAATATTTTAATTTTGGTTAATTTTCAAAAATATTTTTGAAGTTTTAATATCGAGCTTTCGTTGTATCATTCTTTGTTTGTATGGTTTCTCATCAACCACACAAGAGAGGGCAATTTGAAAAACAAGTTGAAAATTGAAAGAAATTTCATTAATCCGCTTCAAATATGAGCTACAGATTGAGTAAATGTTGAAGTATCAAAATACAACATGTTGAACATATCTGAATCGTCAAATAATGAATACATATCATGCACTAAACATATCTGGTACATATATCATGTCTACTGCGTAAAACTTGGCACAAAAAGGTATCCTACTGATCATCTTTGGCGTGGTGAGCTCCTGATTGAGCTGACCTACTAAGCCACACTCTAGGATAAGAATTCCCTTCATGTGTACTTAAAGGTGCAACCCTCTCGTAACTCATATGGCTATAATTCTTCTAGCTCAGGACCTGGACGAAATCCTCGTGGTATCTTATCATCTCGCATTCTTCTAAAGGTTACATAAATTCGGGGATGTCACACTCCAGGGATGCAATGTTTAGCTAAATCAGCACCATTTCCATCTAAAACCAGCAACGATTCCAGTGGCGGTGGAATTTAAATGGACCCTTTGAATTCCCCTGGGCCAATGATATCAATCTCTTTTCCAAAGAGTATATTGCTTTTATTGATGAAAGATACTGTGCAAAAGGGTCTAAGAAAATCATGATGGTCAATATGAGGAGGAATGCAACTACGTTCATCATAAATATTGATGATGCAACTATTTGGGATGCATTCTGGCGGCAGTATACTCCATCGAACTAATCTTTTACCCATTATCTTTATCATATAAGGCATCGGATCCACCTCATCGTATCTTAAGATACCAGGGGGTTCCCTTGTATGTATTCAACAAAATTATAACAACAAGCACATTGAATGGTTATCCTACCTTTCCCGCGCATCCACTTTTGCAGTTCCACATATGTTCTTGGCCTCAGTAGACCAAACTGGACTCTGGCTTACAGATTAAATAACAGTCCAAAATCTCCCTCTCATCATTCTCTGAGAAGACTCCAGTATATAGCGTCAGACCCTCAAATATATTGATGACTTCGCCCCATACCTCTTCATAAAATTCAAATTCTCATCGCTTTACTTTGCACATTCTCTCCATCTCAGATGTAGGAATATCATCAAATTGTTGAGATGGCCTTCTTGTCTCAACCTCTTCAACGACATGTGTCTACTCTGTATCTGCAAGTAGTGGAATATATGACTCAACGTCTGTATGTGCTGCCTCGCGACCTTCTACTCTGGCAGCTGTGAATTTATGCACTTGACTGTAGCAATCCAAGTGTAGATCATTGCATCCAGGGAATTCTATGAATGTTTGTCTAGTAGACGCTCCTGTGGGTAGCTCTACATTATACATTGGACAACCCTTATGGGACTCATAGAGTATCTATGTCTACATCGGTTCTGCGGTCGGCTCCAGCATCCTCTATACCTGGTAAAGTTGAAGAGTTTTTTTCATAGGTGGTTCATAAATCCTCTCATTAAGAATTGGGGTAAGTAATATGGTTGCTTCTCTCTGTTGTATTCTTTCCTCCCGTAGAAAGGCTTTGTGTTTGCGTCGGTTGGCATTGCGATGTTGTGTTCTTCGAAGTGGTGTGTCGGGCACTCTATCCTCATCAACACCTATTAAATCCCCCGTCGATGCAGCTATTATGGATTGTAGATGACCGGTCCCCTCCATTGGGTATTGTTGAGTGCTCATCTTTTTCCTCTTCCACGAGGAATTGTCTTCAGCTCCAATCTTTAGTAGAGATGGTAATCCTTCTTTTCCTTGTCAGCTTACAATGTCCATCAAGGGACCTTCATAATTCACATCAACCTGAAAAAAGTCAAAATCAAGTTCTATGACGCCGCCCTGAGCAGCCCTTTCCTTATATAGTGCGAGATTTAAGCCATCTTTGAAAAAAAAGATCAGTTTACGCTCAGAAATTTCTTCTGTATAGGATAGAAAAACATCAGTGTGCTGACATCCAACATGAACAAGAACACAAAAATGAAGCATCAATAATTCTGATAATTTGAAATTTTTATTTATTCAATTTAATTTAATTTAATTAGATTTGGAAATTATAAACAGAAAAATAAAATGAGCAATTAAAAAAATTATTGAGGTTAATTTATTACAAAAATTTTGGACCCATTCATAAATGTTTGGCCAAATAAATAACCCAGACAATCAAAATTTCAAAAAGTGAATGTTGATTTCAAGCGGCATCATATCGAGTAGTATATCTTGAAGTAACGTCCATTGGCCGACAACATGGGTCTTTCGCCCCGGGAAACCACAAATTGGTATGCTCCTCAAGAGTAGACTTTTTCTATGATAAATGGTTCCTCCCAAGTTGGTTCAAAATTTTCACCTATTTTACGGTGTGTAAGAACAGGTCTTTTGAGAACGAGAATGAGGTCACCGACTTTAAATTCTCTTGGGCGGACCAATTTGTCATGTCCTTGCACCATCCTTGCTTGGTTGAGTTCCAAATGCTGTCGTGCTTCTATTCATTTTCCCTCGAGATTTTCCAATTCTTCAAGTCTGAGTTTTGCACTTTCTTCTATTGTAATTTGATTAGCAATGGCAACTCTGAGAGACAGTGTCTGAACTTCTAGCGGTAGTATGGCCTCAGACCCGTACACAAGTGCATAGGGTGTACATTGTGTGGGAGTTCTGAACGTCGTCCGGTAAGCCCACAAAGCTTCTAGTAGTCTGTTATGCCAATTTCTTTTATTTCATCTAGTGTTTTCTTTAAGATTTTGTTGAAAGCCTCAGCTAAGTCATTTGCCTGGGATAGTTAATTATTGAGTATCTCTAATCTATCTCATATTGTTCGAAAAAGTTATTGATCTTCGTGCTCTTGAAGGTTGTACCATTGTCCGGAATTACTATGAGCGGAACTCCGAAACGGTAGACTATATTGGTCTTGAGAAATTGGAGAACATGCTGTGTTGTAACCTCTCATAATGGCACTGCCTCTGCCCAGTTAAAAAAGTAATCTGTAGCGACGACAATGAATCTATGTCCCTTAGAGGATGGAGGGTCTATCAGACCTATTAGTCCGTGTCCCAACACTCGAATGACCATGAGACAACAGTTGAGTGTAACACATTCAGAGGTTGGTGCAAGAATACCCCATGCACTTGGCAAAGGTGAGACCTTCTAGTTGTATCCATACAATCGAATATAACTGCTGATCAATAATATCTGAGTCTTTTGATCTTCATCTTCATCTTTGGCCCTGACTGGTGAGCACCACACAATCAAGCATGTATTTCTTTGACATTATTTTGTGCTTCTACTCTGCTCAAACATTGCAGCAACATCTGATCAAATGCCCTCTTGTAGAGAACATCTCCCACCAAAGCGTACGACATAGCTCTTCTTGTTATGTGATATGCCTTGGATTTGTCATCTGGAAACTTTCTAGTTTGCAAATATTCTATTAATGGCTTACGCCAATCCTCATTGATGTCAGCAACTGCAATCATCTTTCCTTCTTCTTTTTCAAGCTTGTGTAGATTATCAAGGTCAACTCAAGACAAGACTCGTCTTCCCTGTACTGTAATATCAATGGAATCCTACAGTGGACACGCCAATTCATTAGCGAGTTTTGCTAGAGCATCAGCATGGGCATTATCTCCCCGAGGAATCCGGGATAGAGTTACATTAGGGATCTGCTCTAACAGCTTCATCACATACTAATGGTATTCCACTAGCCTTGGTTTCAAAATCTTGTATTATCCAGAAACTTTTTGAATGATAAGTTGAGAGTCACCATAGATGAGGATATTTGTTATATTTTATTGAGATTGCCAACTCTAACCTGGTGATTAACGCTTCATGTTCTACTTCGTTATTTGTACACGACTCTATCAGATGATAGGAGAATCTCAACATACCTTTATCGGGCATGATGAAAATCAGACCAATCCCTACTTTGCCTGTTATAACTATTTCTAATCCTTTATCCTTTCTGGCTGAAGAAGCTCCATCAAAATACATCTCCCAATATCTGACACTCGAGAGTTCTATTTGTAGTATCTGCTCATCTGGCAATTCATTGTTGAGTGGGGACCTAGCTGGAAGTGAGTGTGCAGTGAAAAAAATATATTAAAAGTTGTCCCTTGATAGCACGGAGGGGAACAAAAGTTATATCAAATTCCAATAAAATCATTGATTATCTTGTTAAATGTCAGGAAAATGTTGGTCGGGTCATCAAATATTACAATGGATTAACTTTCAAAATGAGGGTAATTTTATGAGAAAGCATATAGTGCCTAAGCTTATGGGTGGTGAAAGTTAAAGCTGGACAATGCTTCTCGATAGGCAGATACTTTACTTCTGTCTATATTAGATGACGACTCAAGTAGTATAGTGCATTTTTCTTGCTCTCATCATTGACTTGGGCTAATAGGGCTCCGAGAGAGTTGTCTAAAGCCGCGGTATAAAGTATCAATGGTTTTCTCGGGATAAGGGCTGCCAAAGCAGGAGGTGTCATTAAGTATTATTTAACGTCTTTGAAAGTCCGCTGACCTTTCTCTTTCCAAACAAATTTGGCATCCTTTTTAATTAATGCCGAGAAGGGCTGACACTTACCTGCAAAATTAGAAATAAAGCATTTTAAATATGCCAACTTTCCTTGGAATGAACGTAGTTATTTTAAAGTTTTGGGAGGAGGCATTTCCAAGATAGCTTTAATCTTATCTAGGTTGATCTCGATTCCTCAATGATGAGCAATAAATCCTAGAAATTTCTTAAAGATAACGCCGAAGGCACATTTTATGGGATTCATCTTAAGATTATATTGTCGTAATCGTTCAAACATAATTCAAATCGTACAAATGGTCTATTTTCTATTTACTTTTGATGATCAAATTATTCATGTGGCACTCCACTTGGTTGTGAATGAGGTCATCAAAAGTCTTCATCATATGTTGCATCAGCATTCTTTAATATGAATGGCATCACTGTGTAACAGAAAATCCCAATCGGTGTTCTGAATGCTGTAAGTGTTGTATCTTCTGGAGCCATCTTTATTTGATTATATCTTGTAGATCCATCCATAAAGGAGAAGATCTCATGTGTTGAAGCGATGTCCACCCTTAATTCTGGTATCAACTGTTGAAATTTTTCTTTTGGACATACCTTATTTAAATCCCTGAAATCGACACATACACGAATTTGTCCATTTTTCTTCTTAACTGGCACGATATTGGCTAGCCATGTGGGGTATTGCTCTTCTCTTACAAATTTAGCATCTATTATTTTCTTCACCTTGACAATGACTTGTTGATCTAGTTCGAGACGTATTCTTTTGGGAGCTTGTTTTACTGGGGTCATATCTTTATCCACCCCAAACTTGTGAACCGTGACTTCTGTTGACAGTCCTGACATTTCATCATAGCTCTAGGTGAAGTAATATTTAAATTCTGATAATAACTTTATTAGCTCTATGGATTCTCCCTCGCCAAGTAAGGAACTTATAAAGTTTGGTCGGGGCTGCTCCTCAGTCTTGAGGTTGATTTTCTTTAACTCGTCAACTATTGACTTAATCTCTTCTTCAAATTCTGGTGGAGCATTATCTATTGACTATTCTTGAGAGTCGTCATCTACATCGAGGTAGTCCTCTTCTAATCAATTAGTAAAAATCATGCAAAATTCCAAATTATCAACTGGTCCTATAGTACCAAATACGAGACCCTGTTTTGAATTAGGGATTCGGCTTTTAACATTCTACAATTTTTAAAAAAGTTGTAGCTTATCTTTTAGCATTTGTTTTAACACATATCCCTGTTGAATTAATCTTTGTACAAAAGGAGAAAAGTAACCAATAGGTAATTCCATTAATTCATTAGAATCATCATCCAAATTTATATGATTTTTAGAACTAGTAGAAGGAGAAGCACGATAAAACTTGATCTGCTTCAAACCAACACTACAAACTTCCTTGACCTCTAAAATCTCAACCTTTTAAGGGTAGATCAGAGTAAGGGCCATAGTGTTCACATAGTGGTTGATCTGATCATACATAAATTCATATTCATCATTTTCCATGTCTTCCAAAGAGATCTTGTATCGAGGTTTCTTTTGCTTTGTCATCATCATTTCTTCATCGGAACTTCCTTCATTATAACTTTCTTCCTTGTCAATGTTGATGGTCAGCCTAGTCCGCTCAACAATTGGATTGGTTCTTTCTCGTCCACGTCCCTGACCTCGATCTTGGGTATATGGGCTAAGAGAACCTCTATCGCCTCATTATGGGGAGACGATAGTAGATTGTTGAAGCAGAGTTGAATGGCCTTTTCTTTGTGACCCTTCTGAGTCTTGTATTTTATTCATTACAACTTCACTAGAAAAGATTGTTTTCTTTAGAGGTGCGTAGTAGGCGACGTCCTCATGAATGTCTACTTCATGTACTGAGAACGGCTGTAAATCTCCTTTAATGCAATATTCTTGTTTTTCTTTGTAATATTTGATGCATTGATGTAAGGATGACGGAACCATATTATGCTCGTGAATCCATGGCCGTCCAAGTAGAGCATTGAAAGAAGTCTCTGCATTTACAATGTGGAATTTTACAGTTGTTACTACTTCTCCAACTTTCATTAACAATGTGATTGATCCAAGGGCTTTTTCTCCCTTTTGATTGAATTCTCTTAACATCATTTTATCGGTTGTAAGCTCTTGAGCCTCAATGTCCAAATATGCCAATGTCCGTAGACTCATTAAGTTTAGTGATGCTCTCGAGTCTACAAAGACTCTGGATAATACAAATATGTTGATGTTGATGGAGATGTAGAGCAGTTGGTTATGGTCAGTGGTACCGAGTAATAAGTCTTCATCTGTGAATGTTATCCCAAGCTATTCTTTTAATGAACAAACTTCATCCGAGGATGTTCTGGTCAAGCAAGGCTGTAACCAGAGATTCTTGCATCTCCTTTGACAGGATTAGAGCGTCATAAATGCTTAGTTTGGCCGACAACCTCCTAAGATGAGCTAGCATGTTATAATCAACTTTTTATAATCCTTCAATTTTCACTTGGTTATGTGGCTCTTCCACAGGCTAAGGTGGAGGTAGCTCTTCTTGAGTAACTATTTGTTTCCCTTTATCTACTGGAGCTAACCTTGAAGGTAATATTTTCCCGCTTCTTAGATTAATTTCTATAATTTCTTCTTCCCGAGGTGTTGTAGGCAAAATTTTTTGTATTCCTTATTCATCAGAGAGATCCAAGTTGATAGCAAGTTGTCCACCGTGGCACTCGAGGACTAGCTCTTCACTCTTAGTGCTATCGCAACCGTATCGTCGATGTCTTCTTCATTCTCATTAACAGGCTTATCAGACTCACGTACAATTTGAGGATTGGTTTGGGAATCAAGATCAAAGTTAGATTGAACAAATTCAGTTATGTTATCATTAGAAATAGTCAAAATGTAGCCGAAATCATAATCATTATATTCATAATATCCCGGTGGGAAAAAAAGATAATCATACATGGTCAAAGTTTCAAGAATTTTCTTCCTTGAATCTGAGATAGCCAATCTAACAGAGGTAACTCCTATCCTACCCCCCCCCACACTATCGGTCTTCACAACTTCGCTCTTTTCTTTCTCTTCTAGTTGCAGTGAATTCTCTGGCCAAATCTCCAACTTGGGCTGAGCAGGTTGTAGACTCTGAAAGGCCGCCTGAACTGAAGTGGTCTGAATCTGACTTGCTCCAACTTCAGTTTCCTCTTGGATGACTTGCTCCAAAATATGCTGCATCCATCTCTATCTACATACGGATCTATTGGGACGATTAGCTCGACCGAAATCATATTTACAAAACCCTTTTCAAGCTCTTTCAAATATTCCTTTGGGATTGTTATATTTCCTTCTTTGTAATTCCTCTTGAGCCAATACTTGAAAATAAAACAGCTCTCTATTAAATGTCCCAACATAGGGGCAAAAATTAAGCTATTCTTTCTTATCAACCTATTTTGGCTTCTTTGGTTCTGGCAATTTGAACTCTGGCTTTTTCATTAAATTTTTGAACATCTTTGACACAACCTCATCTTCGAAAAAATACACTCTTTTCCTTCATTTTGAAAGAGTTGGATCTGTTCTACCTTCTACTCGTACGGTCCTCCCTAGTATGACTGTTGGCTGGACTGCCCATACTGTGGTGTCTGTTGCTGAGCATGCTGTAACGATTGTTGGGAACTTTGATGAGAATGTTTCGCCTATATCTTTATTAGCTGCTTTCCCTTATCGATAGTTGCCACTGTCCCAGACCTCCTCTTGAATGCTCTGGTTGTCTTGAATTTCTCTGTTTTTTCTTAAGAATCCATATGTTTAACTTATATAAATTGTTGGCTTTGCTTAATAATTTATCTAAGGACTTGATGTTGAGACACTTGAGCATGAAAGCTACTGACCCATGTATGCTTTTGAGTAAAATCTCAATCGCATGATGTTTCTGTAGTTGAAGTTCACACTTCATGCTAAGGTTTCTCCACCTAAAGATATAATTCACTAGAGTCTCGTTGGGTCTTTGCTTCTTTACTACGAGATCTCCAATAGAAACATGGTACTGTGCTCTAGAAAATTTCTTTACGAACATATGTTCTAACTTGGCAAATATCTTCACTGATCCGTTAGGTAACTCGGCATACCAATCAAAAGCAATCCCTAACAAGCTGCTGAAGAATTGTCGGAAGAGTAAGGCTTCATTACCTCAAGTGTTGCCACAACTGACTCAAAAATGTGCTAGATGTTACCTGGGATTCCCAGTCCCATCGAATATTTTGAAGTTCAGTGACACAAAACCCTTAGGGTAGGGTACGACATCAAACTCCTCCGGGAAAGGTCTACTCTTTGAAATCAATGCACCACTCTTAGATTAGGCTAAGGCCTCATGAACTTATTGTTCAACCAATTATTTAATATCGTTCTCAAGAATGACATTTGGTGAGGAATCTTTCTTTGCTTATCCTCTCCATCAGCGGAAGCAACTTCTCTTTTGTCATTGGTAATATTGATTATTTTAGGTTGGTTAACCCCTGGAGAGCCTACCTGCTGTGACTGGGATTGTTCATTAATTGTAGCCATGGCGGCCATGGTTGCAACCATCTCATCCATTCGCTTTTTATTTGACTGATCTGTTCATCCCTCAAGAAAATAGCCCTACGCAAATCATCTACAACGTTCCCTTCGATGAGAGGTTGGGCATCACACGCTAACAAAGTGGCTCTAGTCTCGATGACATGAATATCCATGAAGTCCTCATCTAGATAATCATTGAAATCAAAATCCTCATCATCATCATTAATGGTTACACCATGTTCTCTAGCTAACTCAGAAATCTCAGCCCTAAGCTTTTCAACTTTTCCTTCAATTGTCTCCTTCTGAATTATCTTAAGATCTGGAGGGTTATACTGAACATCCTTCACTTGTTCATCAAATTTTGTAGATATTTTGCACTTTTGCTTCTTCCCACTATTTTGCCCATGGACTCACTAGATCGTATTGGTATGGCGACTTTGGGTACCCACACATTCTTTCTTGGTGATGATGTCTTGACATGAGGTATCTTAACAGAGACATCGACATGCCGAAGAGAAGTATGCCCCCCCCAAGGTGTAAACCAAACACAATATTTGGTAATCTCTTCATCTTTTCTCTCTTTGAGGCATTCTTATGGGTAACAATTGGTTGAATCCTCGGATCCAGAAGTGACTTAACCGGTCGACATCCTGCAGACATTGGAACAGTAGAGGTAACAAAATCTGTAGTAGTAATGGTATGATCAATTCGGCTTCCCATACAGAATCTGATGGGAATATGTGCCAGTAAAGCTACAGCTGACTTGTGGGACCGTCGGGCAACCTTGGCATCTTTCAGAATTTCTTTCTTCATTTAGGAGGATATCACACTTCCCATTTTCTTAAGTAATTTGACCACTGAACATCCTTCCTTAGTGGCCAATCTTTGAAACACTGTGCGGACTTTAGTGATAGGAGTGGGTTTCTCCCTCTCCTCACTATGACCGTGAAATGTTGGTAAAGTAGCAATGATTTCTTGAATGCTCTCATATCCATTGGTGTTTATCAACAGGTGGAACTTACTCCCTTGCAAAAGTGGAGATGTCTCCTGAAATTCAAATCCCTCCTCTTGAGGAAACTCGTCATCTGGTACTCTTTCTGAGATTTGGGCCTTAGCTGCCTTCCGAGCTTTTCAACTATGATTCTTTCTCTATGATCGAGTCAACAGTGCAGACTTTGAACTCGAACCAATTTCAAACACCAACGACAAGATGGTGGACCCCTCAGCTACATCTTCTACAACCATAATCTCCTTTCCTTTAGCAAAACAGGGGACAACAGACTAGATAGGTGTCAAGGGAGTTGCAATTTTTGCCTTTTTGCAAGAAGGGAATTCCTTGGGACAGTTCAGGTTAAATTTAGTATAGGGCTTCTGAACCTCCAGAGTGACAACCTTCATTACAAAGAATGGGGTTTTTCCAAGTACGACTTCAAGTTCATCAAATCTGGTTCCAAACTTGATAGTAGGAGCGACATTGCGAGCATCGCGGCTTGTTGGCAAATTGCAGAAAAAGGTGAGCATTGGGAATGCCATTGCAGCAGCTTGAAACATAAAGCTCTAATTTAGTTATTTGGTAAATACCTTGTAATTCTAGTGTGAACACAAAAAATTAACAAAGGCAATCTGTGGACTAGGCAAATTTTGTTTTATTTTTAATTTGTAAGTGTTTTAAATTTAGTAAAATTGGTTTAAAAATAGAAGGATTTACTTAATTAAATAAAAAAGGTTAAAGAGAAAGCGCAACACGACACTATTTGATTTAATTTACAATAGAGTAAATCAGGCTCGAAGGGGAAAGTGAAGTTTAGGACCCAGTGCGGGACCGATTTTACGACACACAATGCCCAGGTAGAATTAGTCCACCAACACGCCTATTTGGGGTTCGACCTCACACAAAGATTAAAAAGTCCTTAATGGCTTCCTGAACCTCCTTGTTCAAAGGTGATTAAACAGACGGTTCTGAAGTCCAAAGGAGTTGACCGTCTTCCCCAAGAAAGAAATGGGTGAAGCGTGCCAACTGAAGAATGGTAATTTGGTCCATAAGGGAGATTAACACATTACTGATGTATTCCCAAATTAATATGAAGAGAGAAGCAAGTCCCCAGCAAAGTCACCAGAATTTGTCGTCACTAAAAAGTTGAGTTGTTAAGTTGTCGACTGCTAGGGTATATATCCTAGCACCCATTTTAATTTAATTTAGTACATATATAATTTAGAAAAAATAGCATTTTAAAATTTTGAAAATACAAGACCGAACTGATCTCATATCCCTAGTAGTTTAAATAAACGAGCCTAATACCGTAAGTAATGTATCTACCCCGAAGGATAAATACACTACTTACTAGTAAGACTCGATTAAATAAACTAAAGATTGTATCGTTTAAGTCTTGAAAACCATTTTATTTATAAGTAAAAAATTTTCCATATTTAATACAAATAATTAAACGGGTTTATATTAAGCTAGGTTCGGGAATGCTTCTACTATAAAGACAAACCCCTATAGTTAATTACATCCTAGATAACCGAAGTCACCTAAGAAAACTCTCGATAAAAATCGGGGGATATTATCTTCAAATAGGTCAAAAGGATAAGACTTTTTCAACGAGATCGGACAAAGATGTGTGAAAGGGCAATGACTTAAATTTGGAATATTTTATTGTAGAATACAAAGGAAGAAAGACTATGGGATGTCACAGATCCTGAGGAGAACCTCAGTGACTTCCAAAGCTATCCTACAGTTTGACTTTAGTTTAGAGAGATATATTTAAATGTTTCATTCTGCGAATTTTATTAATTATGGAGTGAAGCAATCACATAAATAGCCTAAAATATGTGAGGATTAATGTCCTGACAAATGTCAACCTCGGAATTCTAAGACAAGTTAGGACTTAAATTGTATAACAGAGCTATACAAAACCTAAAGAAAAGTTTGAGTATTTATGTTGTATAAGCAAACCACCGCAAAGTCCTATGGATTTTTTATTTAATTCTAAAGAATTGTTTAGCTGGTGAAGCCATGTTTTGTTGTTGAAAATGGCTATGTTGCCCACCATGCTGGCTCCAAGCTCCTCATTGTGGCAAGTTTAGGTTTTCTAATGTGTTAAGTTATGATGTCAAATCAGATGTCTCTATGGTTCAAGTAATTTAAGTATTATGGGGCATATTAAAGTTGATTAGAGAGACACTGGTTAGGATCATACGGTTTCCTCGTTCCGGTACGACTATTTTCTATCGGATTCACTTAGTCTAAATGAATTTACTAAACCCAACTTAATGAGTTCCATATTTTCATTTAGACTGTAGGAAATCTCGTTAGCAACCGTAGGTTACCTCCTCCGAGGGATTCCCGATCATCCGATAGAGACGTCTTAATTTAGTTGCAATTGTCATTTTATGATGTTTGTGATTAAATTTTGAGTTGACTTATATTTTGAATGTTGTAGAGGTGAAGTTTATCTTAGTTGATTTTAATTTTGATTTTGGTTTCAGTTTTGTGGCTATCCTAAATGTTTTAGTTTTTATGCAGGGTGGCATCGTTGTTTAGCATGTGAATTTATAAGCATAAAAGTACAATGTAGGAAAGTACAAGAAAAGAAAGCACAGTAAGCTATAAAAGCATACCTGACGAGTTTTCTTGCTTCTCCACCTGAAACTTCAGTACCCGCAAAGCATATACATATATAGTTTTGCAGGAATCAAAGCAAGCTTATAGGAAAAGTAGGAAGTACAAACTTAAAGTGTACCCATCAAATCATATGTAATATCTTGGTGGTTCCAAAATTTGAGGATGATTCCATTAAGAAAATCATAATAAGCCCAGATGTCCTTCAAGATTTCCAAAGGATCATGAAGAAGTCTTAGGTAATGCCCTAGACATTTCATAGTCCCTGAAATTATCTAGAGTTCATTTTGGTCTTATTATGTTTATTATATAGTTCATCCAGTTAATACCCTTATGCTCAGTGAATTTTGATGTCTTGATTATCCCTTAAGTAGAGTAATTATCATTTGACATCTCACTTATGAATTATTTGGGTAAAGGCCCTTGGGGCAACTTGACTTAATCAATTAATTTAATTTTAAAGAATAGGCTTGTAGTGTTTTAAAAGGTTTCAAATTAATTATAGGTTACTTTCTAAACCTCATTAGACAAAATTTTGATTAAGCCCAGTTCACTACTAAGGCCTTAAGATTTAATGGTTAGATTTGTAATTTTAAGAAAAAGGTTTTTCAATATTTATATTCTTAATTCTTATCATGAATTATAAGTCATCTAAAAACCATTAATTGGGGGTTTAAAATCAGTGAGTTATGATCTTCCAAAGTCAAGCCCCTTACATTAGTATCTCCTTATTTAGACACTCTTCCAAATTTCATTAATTATAAGAAATTACAAATTTATCCTTTATAAGACCAAAATGGAATTGGTTTCTACCATTTACCCCTTATATATTCCAATCATCAAAACAAATCAACTAAGATTATTTTTTACCCATTTAGCCCTTTTTAATTAGGCTTAAATACTAATTAAGCTCTAAATTCCAAAATTTCACTTTTCTCCATAAGGCCTTAACACCCTATAATTCATTAAATTAGACTCAAATGACTTAGAAATTTTACGTTACCACATTCATGGGTTAATTAAAACATAAGAGGAGAAAATATGATTTTTCTAAATTTATTTAATTTTTATAATTATTTATAATGCAAAAATAGGGATTTTCAATGAAATTTAAAAACTCAATCAAAATAAAACTTCTTTTCTTTAGAAAATTATTAGAGGTTCACCTAGGTCAAATGACCACTTGGAACAATTTTCATGATTTTAAAAGGTTTAATTTAATTATTAAAATTTTTTGTTTATTTTGAGTAGTAATTAAATATAAAATAATATTTAAATTTAAATTTAATTTTTATATTTTTATTAAATCTCTCTAAGCCCAAGGAACACAAAGAAACAAATTTTATATTTTTTGTGATTTATATTTTAATTATTAGAGTTATTTTCGTGACAAATTAGAAAAAAATCATTTTTAAGCCTTTTAAAATTAATATCTTGACTTAGAAAATTAGGAAAATTATTTTAATTGGTTTTAGGTGACTAGGAAACCAAATGTGATATTTTAGTGTGTTTTTACAATTTTGTGATTTTTATGATTTTTAATTAATTTTAATCATTTTAAATATTCAAAAATAGTTTAAATATGAAGTGTTCATTTTAATTCCAATTTTATTTTTCTTAGGTTTCTCTGGTCATAAGGAACTCCTAAAATCAATTTGGTGATTTTGTGAATTGTATTTAAATTTTTATGATTATTTTAATATCCAAAATGTCATTTTATCTAAAAAAAATCATTTTAGTGATCAAATTAACTCCAATTGACTTGAAATTTTTATGGGGAGTTCCTTTAATATTAAGTTACAGTAGAAAATTATTTTTCATGTCATTTACATTTATAATTACTCCAAATTAATTTTATCTTCATTTTTAGGGTTGGTGACAGTTAGGATTATTTTAATTGAGTTAAATCAAGTTTATATTTTTTTTAGGATCCTCTGACCACAGTGAACCTACCAAAACAAGTTTTGTATTTTTATAATGAGCTTTTTAATTATTATAATTTTTATATCAAAACAGAGATTATTAACTAGAAAATTGAATATCTCTAGTTAGAGATGCCCCTGATCTTGGAAAAATCGGGGAAGATGCCTAACAATAGAGACATCAAAAGCCCCATGGTCCCATGCCATGGTAAAATGTCTATGCAAATGGAGAATCAAAAAAAGGAAAATACCATTTAATTAATTAAAAATAAAATATGCATCAAATGGACATGAAAAAGATTTCCACATTGTTCTCCTCTCTTAAATGAGCAACAAAATATTTTTATTTTATTGTTATGATTTTTCTACACAAAGTTATGCATTTTTGATGTTATGGCTATTTAATTTAATAAGAAAATCCTTATTTTTCTACTTAAACTAGTCAGCGCCGCGTCATCCTAGGCTGATCCGAAGCTCCAGGCGGGGTCTACTGGTTCGATGCAGCCTGACTCAGCCGCCATGAGTTCCACTATTCTGCTCCATCTCCTCATCCAGATTCATCACGACCATCCATCTGATACACACGGAAATAGACAAAATCCGTTTATCAACCTCATGCCTCTAGCCGAGAACCATCCAACTTCAAACCTTAATATCTCTCTCATTACTTAACCAAATTAAGTGTGGTTTGTTCCTATAGACTCGGCTTGACTAGGAGAACATATCCATACTATTAATCAACCCTTAAATCAACTCTATGCACATGAAGAATCAAATGAAGCTTGATTTAAGGTTAAGTTTCAATACCTTGGTCCAAGAGGGGAAGCCTCGATTATATGCTTGTGGAAGTTTCATGGGGGTCCCAAGAGCCTAAGGATGGAGCCTCGAGTAGTGGTGAATCACTTATATATGATTTCAACCAAAGTCGATTTGGGGGTCCAATCAAAGTCGGTGCTCTGGTGATGGGGCTTTTGTGGGGGATCTTCCTCTCTCATAGTGGGGATAATGTGGGTGCAATTAATTTGGATTTGGTGGATGTTTGGTGAGTGTCTTGTTTTGACCTTGGGATTGAGCTCCAAAATTGAGCTCAAGAAGTGGGTTTAAATGTCTAGGGATGGTTGGTTTGAACTCAAGTGGTCTTAAGGAAGCTCTGGAAGCAAATTGACAGAGTCTCCCCAAGGAATTTCAAGTTCTCCTCCTTTGGCCATGGAGGGTGGGTTTAAATAGAGGAGGAAGGAGAGGCCACCAGGTGCAATTGGTGGGTGCCCTAGGTTGCTTATGTGGATGCCAACAAAGCGCAAAAATCTAATTGGGATGAGACAGCTTGGATGGGTTTAATTATGAGTTTTAGCCTAGGTGGAGCACTTTGGGGTGGCTTTTCAGGCCAGGGAGAGGTCACCATCCCACTGAGGGAGTTCAAGGCTTGGGTTTGGTGAAGTCAATTGGGTTTAACCATGTGTAAAGGTATTGAATTAAAATATGATTGGGAAGGGCTATTTTGGGTAAATTTGGGTCAAATCATGATTTGGATTGGGTTCAGCCACCAAGGTAGGTCTTGGGCTGAAGAGGATCAGATGGGTCAGCTGAATTGGTGTGGAGAGGTCTCCATCCAATGAATTTTGGCTAAGAATGGGTTTAAGTGATTCATTAAAAGGGTTTAAAAAAACTTTTTAAAGAGGCTTAAAAGTGTCTTGGCCTTTTGCCATTAATAGCTTAATGATGTGGCAAGGCTTTCATGGCTTTTCTATGGCTCACCTATTGATTGGGAGTGGCATCATGGCTTCCCTTTGGCTTGGTCAACTTTCATGAGGAGGTATTTTTAAATTTATGAAATATTTTGGTGGAGTTTGGCATGATGCTAGATTTGGAATGATTTGATTTTAATTTAGAACATAGGGAGTGATTTTGATTGTATGGATGATGAGGGGAAAGAATTGTCATATGGGCTTTGGATTTGGGCTTTTGAAATTAAATGTGGTGGGCTTGGGATTTTGAATTTAAAATTGATTTTGGTCTAAAATTTGGGCTAATTGAATGTTGAGTTTGGTGTATGGAGATTTCATGAAGGATTTGGAAAAATTTCAATTGATTTTGAGTTGAATTGATGGGCTAATTTAATGGATTTTTGCATATGAATAAAATTGGGGCCTTTTATTTGGGTAAAATTGGGTTTGCAATTGGATAAAATTGGGCTTGAATTTTGTTTAGAATAGGATTGAGGATGCTAAATTTTGATTTGGAATTAAAATTGGACAAGATTGGGGTCAATTGGGCTAAATTGGGGCTAATTTGGGGGTATTTGGGCCTTTAAGGGCAAATTGGGGCTTTTGGTCAAATTGGACTAATTTGATCAAATTAAGTCAAATTGATGATAAAAATTTGAAATTGGGAATTTTTGGGATGATTGTGGAATTTTTAGGTCATGAGGGGCATTTTGGTAATTTTGGCAATTTTTTTGGGTATTTTGGAAATTTAGTAATTTTAGTGAATTTTGGTCAGTTTAGGTAATGGTGAGGAGTTTGAGATGATTTTTGGGCAAATTTGGGTATTTTTGGTAACCTTGGAGGCCAAAATGGGCCTACAAGTCATGAAGTCATATTAAACCAATATGAACCATATAAGGACTCATTTTGGATGCTCAATGTGCTAGCCAAAGGCTAGGGGTACAAGGTCATCCACATGAGCTTTCCAAAAGGAGTCAAGAGACCAAATTAAGGGGTCATAGTATTTAGGTTATGTGAGAAAGTGTAGTGTATGTAAGTTAGCCCCACCAAAATCATATCACCCAGGGTTAGTCCTAAGGTTTGACCATCCTATGGAGGATTCCATTTGGGTTCCCCCATACTTACCCCACTTACTAAGTGCTCGAGGTTAGGACTAATATGTGGAACTCCAAGCTGAGCAAAGAAGAGTTTGGAATTTCTAATGGTGAGGGTTGTTTTTCTAGTCCTCTAGGAATAGTCAATAGGATAGTCTTATGGCTAGACCCTAGGCTACTAAAGAGGAAAAACTAGATCTCAACAAAAAATGAGGTCAACAATTAAATAGTTTCAGCATCCCTTTACAAATCTAGCAAATAAAGGCCATAAAAAAAGAAATGGAGAGAGAAATGTAACTTTGTCATATCAAGTGACCCCATTTCAAGGTATGAAAAGTATGGATTTGTTAGTAGAGCATTTTAGTAGTAGACACACCAAACTGAAACTTCCACATTGGGGTATCTTATGACAATGTACTGGAATTTTATCAATTGAAGTGGCTAGTTCTCCCACCAACGAGACTAATTTAGAAATATTCTATTCCCTCTCATTCCAACTTTCTGATACTAGTAAATGTGTCAAATGGAGAATGAGGAAGAATAGTATGATTAGTCATACCCCAACCGTCATGCCAAAACGTGAGCTTGCCATCCCCAACACCCCAAAAGATAAACTTAGCAACCACAGATATATCATGTAAAATAGCTTTCCAAAGTTTGGAGTCTCTAACTTTCCATGTTACAATGGAGGGGTGAGCAAAAGAACAGTATTTATGATGCATGTATTGGGCCCATAGAGAGTTTCCATCCTTGAATTTAAACAAAATCTTATACATATTAATATCAATAATGTGTTGTAGTGATTTAGAACCAAGACCTCCAGAGAGAAGAGGTTTACATGACTTCTTTCAATCAGTCCAGATTTTACCAGTACCACCACCAGACCAAAGAAATCTACTAAAGAGGATTTCAAGTGTTTTTTGAGTTCCCTTCTTAATTTTAAAGACTTGCATAACATACAAAGGAATGTTAAGAAGAACACTTTTCAATAATGTTATTCTGCCACCATTAGATAAAAAGATATTTCTCCAATCATTAAACTTGGATTTGATTTTTTTCCACCACATCATCCATTTGAGTTTGATTTTGCTTCCCCTAAGAATATTAACCCCAAAATAATTAATGGGAAGATGTGTTACATGACATCCGGTGAAGGAGATAGCTAGTTAGCAATATTATTATTAACATATTTCCCAAGTTATAAAGAGCAATTGGCTTTATTGAAGGATAAACCAAAAATGTTCTGAAACTCTTCAAGCAACTGCATGATACGTTTGATGGCGTGCTTACTAGCATTGGCAAATAGAATAACATCATCTGCATATGCAAGATGACTTAAAAGAATTTTAGATTTATGGGAGAATTAAATATGAGGGTGATGTGTATGTAAATGATTTTTTTAACTGAGAGAAGTAATCAAATGCTATAATGAAAATAGTGGGGAAAAGAGGGTCTCCCTGCTTAATTCCTCTTTGTGAAGAAAAGAAACCATATACTTTGTCATTAACCATAACACTATAATGATTATTTTTCAACCATTTTTTAATGAGTAAGCAAAAATCTTAACCAAACCCCTTAGCTTGTAATATATTAAGAATGAAATCCCAGTGAATAGTGTTAAAGGTCTTCTTTATGTCAAGTTTAAGAACCATATTGCCACCACTGCATTTTTTATCTAAGTCCTCAATCATCTCTTGAGCAAGAAGTATATTATCAGTAATCTCTCTGCCTTTAATAAAAGCAGATTGTTGTGGAGAAATGATAGTGAATAAATGCGGCTGTAGTCTACTCACTATCACCTTGTTCAAGACTTTAGAAATAACAAAAGTAAGAGAGATAGGCCTATAATTATCCCAACTGATCCTCTCATTACTCTTAGGAATAAGCACCATCAAAGCAGAGTTGAAATATTTACTAGGGTTTTCACCCAGAAAGAAGCTTTGTATAGGTTTAGTGTTTAGGGTCTAGGGTTTTTTTAAGGCTTAGGCTTTAGTGTTTAGGGTTTTAGGGATTAGTGTTTAGGGTTTAGGGTTTAGTGTTTAGAATTTAGGATTGATAGATTGAAAAGCAGTGAGAATCTCTTGTCCAGTAGGAACTTGAGATAGTAATAGAGCCTTTGCATAATCTCTTTCTCCAACAAAAAGTTCGGATCAACTTGCTCGACCTGAAGACTAAAAAGAAATAGATCAATAAAATGTTGTACTACACTGTTACCAATATCATCAGCATTAGTAAGAATATCTCCAGTGGAATGTCTAATCTTCATAATATTATGTATATTCCTTCTATGTTTAATAGTAACACAAAAATATTTAGTATTTTTTCTCCTGCAGTAAAATAGACATCATTAGCCTTTTGTTCTAACAAACCCTCCTCCAAAGAACTTGCATCCAATAGTACTAAATGTGCCTTTGCAACATCATCTACCAAGATAGGTGAACCAACAACTCAGGACTCCAATTGTTCCACAGTTTGCTGAGCTTCCATATCTTTTGTATGCACATTACCAAAAACCTGAAAATTTCATTTCCTTAAATGAACAACTAATTTCTTGTGCAATTGTCAAAGGACAAACCAAGGGGAGCCAACACCTTCAAATTCCACAGATGCTTTACAAGACTTAAAAAATTATCATGAGTAGTCCAATTGTTTAGAATTTTAAATTTGGAGATGGGGGTTTTGAGATTAAAAGCCAAAGTGAGTAAGATGGTATTATGATCAGAGGATGCATAGTTTAAGTGTTGGACCTCAATAATTGGATAATAATTCAAAAAATGATGATTTCCCAAAAAACAATCAAGTTTTTGACAAAACAATCCCCTTCTCCAAGTAAAAGGAGAAACAGAATAGCCCAAATCAAAAAGTCATGAATCAGAGATAAAGTCATAGAAATAATTTATGAGAACAGTGTCACACCGGCCCACCCCCCTCTTTTCAGCTAGTTTTGTAATCATGTTAAAATCTCCCCCTACAAACCAATTCTCAACAATAGTACTACCCATCATCATTAGTTTACTCCACAACAGAAATTTATCCTGCAAGAGAGAGCTTAAATAGACAAAAGTTGCCCAATCATTGAAACCGTCCACCGTAAAGTTGGTTAAAACAAATTGCTCCTCATCATCAATAATTGTTAAAGTAATAATGTGCTTCCAGAAAATCCAAATCTTATTATTTTTATTACAATAATGATGATAATGTTTAAAGTTTCTCAAGATTCTATTCTTGTTAACCATAACATGTGGCTCCAAAAT
>NEWO01001448.1:71184-83266 GCA_003013225.1 Phalaenopsis aphrodite | reverse complement strand
TTTTCTCCATTTCTTGCTCTCTCTCTCTACTTACTCTTCCTCACTCTCGCTCACATTCTCTCATCTCTCCCACCCTTCTCTCTTGCACTCTCTACCTATCTCTCTACATTTTAAGCAACTTTTCACCTCTTTCTCGTTCACTCAGACGCACACACTCTCTCTTTCTCTCCATCTCCTTATTTCTCTCTTTCCCTCTCTCACACACACTCTCTCTCCCTCACTCAATCTCTCTTGCTCACTCTCTCTCTCCCCAACTCTCTATATCCCTCTCTCCATACTTATCTTATTCTCTCTATCCCTCACTCTATCTTCATCTCTCCTGTCCCTTTTTCTCCCTCACTCTATCTCTCCCCCTTCATCTATCCACCTCCCTCTTTGCGTTTCTCTCACTCGCTTGAGCACTATATCTTTCTCACATTCTCTCCTTATCTTTTGTAATCTCCCTCTTAATCTTCTCTCTATCAGTCCTCTCTCTCTTACTCTCTCCACTCTCTTCCCATGCCTCCTCCCTCACTTCGTCTCTTTGTGTCTCACTCTCCTTCCCTCCCTCACTATATACCTCTCTCCTTCTCTCCAAAAATCTTGCTCTATCACTCTCCCACGCTCTTTCTCCTTTCTCTTTTACTCGCACTATATCTACCTCTTTATTGAATTTTCACTTTCTCTCATCTCTCTCTTTCTTTGCCCCACTATATATCACTATCACACACACACTCTCTCAATCTCCTCCCTCTCTAATCTCTCTATCATGTTTCTTTCTCCCACTCTCTCCATCTCCCTCTCCCTCTCTCACTCTTCCATTTTTCTTCCTTTATTGCTCTCATTTCTCTCTCTTTTTTGTGCTCACTCTCACCTTTCTTATATCTCTTGCACTATCAACCTTTCTATCCCTCTATCTTTTTTCTATCTCTACTCTCCATGCCTCCCTCCCTCTTTCCTCTCTCATTTCGTCCTTCTCTCTAGCTTGTAATTTTCTATTTCTATCCCTCCCTCCCTCCCTCTTTCCCTCCTTTTCTCTCTCTCTTACAATATCTTTTTTCCCTACCTTAATAATTTTCTATTGCTTTACACCCTTTACATGTTGTATTAATCTTTTAACCTTTCTATTGCACTCACTTTCTTTGCCACTCCCATTCTCACTCCCACTTTATCTGTCTACCATTGTTAGGCCTCCTCTCTCCCTCGTCATCTGTACCTCTATCTCCTTCTTTATGACTCTCCCTATATCTTCCTCTTTGTTGCTTTCTCTTTCTATCTCCCTCCTTCCCTCTTTTTCTTCTCGCTTACTCTATCTCTCTTTTCTCTTCATCTTTCTCCCTCGCTCTCCTTCTTACTTTCCCTCTCATTCTATTGAAAACTCTATATCTCTCATACCATCTTGTTTATCTCTCAATCAATTTCCCTTGCCCTTCGTCCCTCACCCTTCCCCTCTCTTTTTCACTCCTACCTCTATCAAGTTCTTTCTTTGACTCTTTATTGCAATCTCTATCTCCCTTTATCTCTCTCTCTCTTGCTCTCCCTCTATCTTCCTCACTCATTGGCTCCCTCTTTTATTTTCTATCACTCACTCTCTTTCTTCCTCGCACTGTCTATTTCTCCTATCTATTCCCTTTTTATTCTCTCTTCTCATCTTTCCCACCATCTATCTCTCCCTTTATCCCTCTCATTTCCTATCTGCCCCACTCTTTCTACCCCTCGCTCCTTCCCTCCCTCGCAAGCTTCTTTTGTCACATTCTCTCTTTTCTCTCTCTTTCTCTCTCCAGATCTCCCTCCATCCTTCTCTCCCTCCCTCTCTTCTTCCCATCCCTCTCTTACTCTGTCCCTCTCTCTTTTCTCTATCCTTCCAATGCTCTTTTGTTCTCTCTCTTCATTACTTTCACTTTCTTACTCTCTTATGTCGTTCTCTCTTCTCTCAGTTTTGTTCTCCCTCTCTTCATCTCTCTTGCTTTCTATATCCTTCTTTATTTCTCTTACTATCTCTCCCTTCATCATTTTCTCTTCTTCACTCTTCCTCCCCCTCCCTATCTCACTCCCTCTTACCATCTCTTCTCTCATTATCTTTCCTCTCTCATATCTTTCTTATTCTCACTCTCCCTCAGTCTTTCTATATCTCCCTTTCTTAATCACAATACCACTCTCTCACCCCTCACTTCCTTATTATTATCTCTTGCTCCTCTCACTCTCTTTCTTTTGGTCACTCCTCCCTCTCTTCCTTGCTCTCTTTCTCTCTCCCTTAATTGTTTTGACTTTTTCTTCCACTCGTACCTCTCTCTATAACGCTTGATCTCCCACTCCCCCTTTCTATTCTCACACTCTCCTCCTCTCTATTACTCACTCTAACTCCCTTTTCTTTATACACTCTCACCATTCCTCTCTTTCTCTCCCTCCTCCTCTTCATCTCTCTCTCTCTTGCTTTCTCACTCTCCCTCTAGCTCTACCTCCCTCTAACTCCCTCTCTCTTTCCTCTCACTTTTCTTTCTCACTCTCTCTAGCTCTCTCCAACTTTCTCTGTCTCATCTCTCTCACTATTTCTTCCTCCTTTTCTATCTCAATCTCCATTTTCTCTCTTTTTCTCTCTCTAGCTCTCTCCCACTCTCCCCTTTTTCTCACACTCCCTCCTTATTACTCCCTCTTTCTCTTGCTCTCCCTTACTCTTTCTTTGCCTCTCCATATTTCTTTCTCGCAATCTTCTAATAGATTCACCCACCTTTTTTATTTTCTCCCATGCTCTCCTTTTCCTCTCACCCTCTCTTAGTCTACATCAAGTTAGTTATGTCTCACTCTATTCAAGCCACTCAAATTCTCTCTCTCCTCCCTCTCTTACCTCTCACTATCTCTATCTATTTGTTTCATGCTCTCTCTTCTATATCCCTCTCACTCACTCATCACTCTCTCTCCATCCTTAGCTTTCTCTACCTCTCTCAATCTCTCCTACCCTTGTTATTTTTTCTCAACCTGTCACTCTCTCTTTCTATGCTCATTCTCACTCTCCCTCTTTATCTCACTCTTCTCTCTTTGTACATCACTTTTATGCTCTCTCTTTCTGTTTTTCACTCTCTCTCTCACTCCACGACCACTTTCTTTTTACTCACCCTTTCTCTATGTCTATAAATCTCTACCTAATTCTCCCTTTACTCACTCTTTCTCTCTCTCATCTCTCTCTATCCAGTCTCTATCTCACTCCATCACACCTTCTCTCAATATTCTCCATCTCAACCCTCTCCATACCACACACTCTCAGTATTCTTTATCTTGAGTGAGAGAGGGGCAAGAAAGATAGAATGAGAGAGAAATAGAGACGAAATAGAGAGTGAGAGAGAGTGTGTGAGAAAGAGAGATATAGATTTGTGTGAGAGAGGAAGGGAGTGAAATAGGCAGGGAAAAAGAAAGAGAAAGAAGCATGAAAGAATGTGAGAAATTGTGTGAGAGAGAGATACGGGGGAGGGAGAGAAGAGAGCATTACAAAGATAGAGTGAAAGGTGAGAAAAGAGAGTGAGCGATAAAGCAAAAGAAAATGTAAGCAATGATACAGTGAAGTAAGAGTGATAAAGGAAAGACCAAGAGAATGAGAAATAGAGAGATTTAAAAGAGGTCAAAAAGATTAAAGAGAGAGAGGGAGCAACAACAAGACAAAAGGAGCAACAACAAGAGAGCAAATAAAATTTAACCTCTCAACAACAAGAGGTTAAATTATTATCTCCCACTTTATCTCTCAGGAGAGTGAGGGAAGAAAGAACAAGAGAAAGTTTAGTGAAAGAGAGGGAGAGGGTGGGAGGGAAGTGAGGGAGAGCAAAAGAAAGATTGAGAGAGTTCGTGAGGATTAAAGAGAGAAAGGGAGGAAGTAAAAGTTTGTGAAATTGAAGAGAGAGAGAGAAAGTGAGATAGGGAGGAAAAGTGTGAGAGAAATAGAGATAGGATAATGTTTGATGGAAGAGTTAGGAAGAGAGATGAAGTTAAAGAGAGAGCGAGAGAGGGGGCCATAGAGAGAGGGAGGGAGAGGAGTGAAGGAAGCACAAGAGAGAATCAGCTTGAGGGAGAGAGGGTGGGAGAAGAAGAGAAATATTAGGAGAAAGAGAGAGATAGGAAGAGAGTGAGAGAGAGAAGGAGAGAGGGAGAATATTAAGTGAGAAAGAGAGAGAGTGAGGAAGAGAGTAGGAGTTAAAGTAAAATTCAATAGAGACTAGCAGTAGAGGGAGAGAAAGAAAAAAAATAGAAGAGAGTGTAATGGAAGATAGAACAAGATGGAGGGAGGAGAAGAGAATGAGTGAGTAACGAGAGAGAGAGTGAGTAACGAAAGAGAGAGAGAGAGAGAGAATGAGAAAAGGAAGGAAGTGCGGGATAGAGAGAAGAGAGGGAGAGAGAAAGTGAGAAAATTATATGAGGAGAGAGAGAGAATAGAGAGAGCAAATGAGAAATATTAAGGAGGGAAAGTGAAAGAAAGAGAGGGAGGGAGAAAGGAAAAATACAGGGAGCCTAAGAGAAAGAGAGAGGGAGAGAGAAATATTTAGAACGAAATGGACAACAACTAAAAAAAAAGCAAGTGAGATTGAGAAAAAGGGTTAAAGAGATTGAGAGAGTGAAAGAAAGTGTAAACAGGTTTGAGGTTGACAGAATGAGAGGGAGGTGGAGGGAGGATGATCAAGAATGAAATTAAAGAGAAAATTTGAGGGAGCGAGAATGGGAGAGAGAGATCGAGAGAAAAATAAAGAGAGGAGTGAGGAAAAAATGGAGAGAAAGAGGGAGGGAGTGATAGTGAGAGTTAAATTGAAGATAGATAGAGAGAATGGGAGAGAAATAGAAGGAGAAGAGAACGAGAAAAGATAGAGCAGGAGAGAGAGCAAGAAAGACAACGAATGTATGAAAGATAAGAAGAGAGAGAGGGAGAGATGGGGAAAGGAGGGAGAAGCGGAGTGAGATGTGTGAGAGGAAGTGAGAAAAAATGAGAGATATATGAGGTTAGAGTGATGAAACTAGAGGGAATATCTTGAGAGAAAGAAGAGAGCAATATAAGTAGAATCAAGGATAGAACATAGAGTGGGACAGAGAATGAGAGAGTGAATGGGTAAAAAGAGAGAAATAGAGGGAGTGAGTGAAATGATTAACGAGGGAGAGAAAGAGAGCGAGAGTTGGAGTGGGATAGAAGGTGAGAGAGTGATAGAAAAAGGACATAAGAAGGGAGTGTTTGGCGATTGGATAGGAATTGAGAGAGAGCGACCGAGAGAGAGAGAGAGCAAATGAGAGAGTGATAGGGACTAAGAGAGAAAGTAGATAGAGTAAGAGAGATAATAAAAGAGAGAGAGAATGAGATAGAGATAGAGCAAGCGAAAGAGGTAAATAGAGAGGGAGGAGAGGAGAGTGAGGCACAAAGGGAGTTGGGGAGGGAGGGAGGGGAAGTGAGTTGAGAGTGTACGAGCAAGCATGAGAAAGATGACTAGTAGAGAAAAGAGTAAGAGAGAGATTATAAGAGAGAATGAGAAGAGAGAAAGATACAGTGCGCAAGCGGTGAGAGAGACAGAGAGAGGGAGGTGGAGAGAAGAAGCAAGAGAGACGGAGTGAGGAAGAAAAAGGGAGAGAAATATAGATAGTGGTAGGGGGAGATGAAGAGAGAGTGAGGGATAGAGAGAATAAGATAAGTATGGAGAGAGAGAGAAAGAGAGGGAGAAAGAGAGTGTGGGAAGAGAGAGAGTGAGCAAGATAGATTGAGGGAGGGAGATAGAGTACGTGTGTGAGTGAGGGGGAGAGAGAGAGATAAAAAAGTGGAGGGAGAAAGAGTGTATGTGTGAGTGAGGGAGAAAGAGGTACAAAGTGGCTAGGAAGGGAAAGAGATGGTATAGAGTGCGAGAGAGGGGTCAGAGAGATGAGTGAGAGCAAAGAGTGACGGAGAGTAAGTGAGAGAGTGCAAGAAATGGAGTAAAATTGAAGTTGAAAGAAAGAAAGGATAAGAGAGAGGGAGATATATTATAATAAGGTGAGAGAGACAGAGCTAGGAAGAGGATGAGAGGAAGAGGGAGAGGGTGAGGGATAAAGAGAGTGGGGGAGGTTGTTAGGGAGAGATAGAGAGACGGGACTGAGAGAGAGGGATAGAGGGAGAGTAAGAGAGTGATAAGGGAAAAAAAGTGAGAGATTGAGAAAGAGAGGGAGAGAATGAGAGTGAGAGAAAGAGAAAAGAGTGCAGGGAGCAAGAGAGGTGGAGCGAAAGAGATGGTGGGAGAGAAAATGAATGGTGTGAGAGAGGAAAGAGAGCAAAGATAGAGAGAGTAGAGGGGAGAATAATGAGGGAAATGGAAAAAGGAAGGGAGATAGAGCAGGAGAGAAAAAGGGACATGGAGAAGGAGTTTATGAGAGTTGGAATAAGTGAGAGATATTAAGAGATAGAGAGTGAGAGAGAAAGATAGCAAGGGAGAGAGAGAGAGAGAAAGATAGTGATGGAGAGGGACAAACGAGAGGGAAAAGGTGGGAGAGAGAGTAAAGGGAAGCAAATGAATAGATTCAAATAATGAGAGAGAGGAAGAGAGAGAGAGTAGAAAGAGAGAGAGAGCAAGAGGGTGAGAAAGACAGTGAGAAAGAGGAGCATGAAAGAAAGAGAGAAAGAGGGAGAGTGAGAGAGGGGGAGGCAAGGAAAGAGGTAGAAAAACTGACAAAGTGAGAGAAAAAGAGAGAAAGGAAGTGAGATAGATAAAAAAAAAGAGAATAGAGATAGGAGAGATAGGGAGAGAGGGAAGGAGGGAAAGGGGGATGGAGAGAGAGAGTGAAAAAGATAAAGATAGAGTGAGAAATAAGGGAGGGAGCGGAGGAAAAAAAGGACTACAATGATGAAGTTAGAAGGAAGGAAATGGAGGGTAGGAGAGATAGAAATAGAGTGAGAGAGAAGTGGAGACAGACTAAGTGAAAGTGGAAGTAAAAGAAATAGAGAGAGCAAGAGAGAAGGGGAAAGATAGAGAGGAACAGTGAGGTAGCAGAAGAGAAATAAGGAGTGATGAAATAATGAGAGGATTGAGTTTGTGAGAAAGAGAGACTGAGGGAAGGAATGTGAGGGATTAAAGAGAGAGCAAGAGCAAGCAGGAATGAGAGAGTGTGAGATAGAAATAGAGAGAAGATAGTTTGTGGGATGCTAGAGCAATAAAGATGAGTGAAAGATAAAGAAAAGGGGAAAATAGCAGAGTGAGTGAGTGCGAGAGAGAGAGAGGAGAAGGAGATTGAGAGGGACATAGTGAGAGAGAGGGAGGTGGGGAGTGGGAGTGAGTGAGAAGATAGAGAGAGAATGAGGAAGGCATGGAAGTAAGAGAGAGTGGTAGAGAAAGGGAGTGCGAGATTGAGGGAGAGAAAGAGTGAGAGGCGTGAGGTAGAAAACAGAGAACCATAGAAAAGAGAGTAAAAGAGAAAATAAGATAGAGGGAGCAGATAGTGAGAAAGAGAGAAAGAGGGAGGGAGAATGATAAAGAAGAGTGAAAGATGAATCAAGGGAGAGATAGAGGAGAGAGTGAGAGAGAAAGAGCATTATCAATAGAGAGAGTAAGATGGAGAGTAAGCAGGGGAGCTAAGGAGAATGAGAGAGAGTGGGTGGCAAGAAGAGAGAAGAGTGAGGTACATCAAAGAGACCTAGAGAGCAAGAACTAATGAGTAAGAAAGAGTGAGAGATATTGAGTGAGAACGATAGTGGGAGAGTGAGAGAGAACGAATGAGAGAAAGAGAAAGACATTGAGAGAGAAGAGGATATAATATATGGAAGGAAAGAGAGGGATGAGTGAGATATAAAGAGGATAGGAGATAGGGAAGTGTGAAAGAGGAAGAGAGAGAGATAAGAGAGTGAGAGAGAGAGGGTACAAAAGAGCGAGATAGATATATATATAAAGGGAGAGAATTAGAATAAAATTGAGAAAAAAGTGAGAGATAGGATGAGGGAGAGGGAGTGAGGGAGTAAAAGTGAAAGCAAGGGAGAGAGAGAGGAGAGAAGTATGAGAGAATGTGGGAAACTATGAGGGAGAGATGTTGGAGATTGAGAGAGATAAAAGAGGGAAAGCAAGATAGAGATTGTATTTGAGGGATAGGGAAGAGAAAGAGTGAGGTAAGAGAAAAAAGAGAGAATGAAAGAAGAGAGTAAGAGGGAGAAAGGAGAGCATGAGAGGGATAAAGAGGGATTGACTAAAGAGTGTTAGGGAGAGTAAGTGAGGAAGATAATGAGATAGTGAGATAGAGGAAGGTGCGAGAGAGATTGAACTAAGAGGAATTGAGATAGGGAAAGAAAAAGTGAATATGGAGAGATAAGAAACAGCGATACAAAGCGAGGGTGAAACTAAAAGAGAGGGCGGGGGAGAAAGATGGAGGACAATAGGGGAGTGAGAAATAAAGCAAGAAAAAGGGAAAGATAATGAGATGACTGAAAGAGGGTGGGTTAAAAATACAAGAATTTATGTGGAAGAGAGTGTTTGAGATATTTCAGGAATAAGATAGCATGAGAAAGTTAGAGTGGGAGAGAGGGATATATATTAGGAGAATAAGAGAAAGAGAGAAGGAGAGAAAGAGAAGAGCAAGAGAAAAAGCGATAGAGAGAGGCAGAGAGACTGATAATGAGATATTGAGAGAGATAAATGTGAGAGTGACAAGAGAGAGAGAGAGAGAAGAGAAGGAGAGGGAGGTAAGAAATGGAATGAGATAAGGAGAGAGTGGCTGACGGATAGAGAGACAAAGGGAGATAAAAAAGAGCAAAAAAAGAGAGGTCGATGAGATAAATAAAGAAGATAAAGAGAGGGATGGATGGATAGAAAGAGTGAAAAAATAGAGAGGTAAGGGATAAAAGAGAGGAGGAGAAAAGCAAGAGAGTTATAAAGGGAGATATAGCAAGTGTAAGAGCAAGAGAGAGAGATTGAGATATAGAGAAAGAGATAGAGAAGACAGTGTGAGAAAGATAGAAGAAAGAGTGTCTACCATTAAGGGAGTGATTATGAGAGCAAGGGAGATAGATAGATAGAGATGAGGCAAGAAAGAGAGAGAGAAGAGTGGAATGAAAGGAAGGGAAAAAAGAAAGACGGAGTAAGAGTCCCTTTTTCTACTCCTCTCTATCTGCTTTCCTCTCTCTCTCTATTTCCCTCGCCCTTCCTTCTCTACTCTCTCTACCTTCTCTCATACAATTTCTCTTATCTTTCTCTCTCTACCTCTCATATTCTCTTTTAATTTCTTTCTGTTCCCTAACTCTCTCTCCCTTTCTCTCCCTCTCTTTCTCTTTAATTTCTCCCTTCCTCAGTCTCTCTCTCTCTCTCTCTTCTCTCTATCTTCCCTACCCTAATCCCTCCCTTACTCCCACACTCTCTTTACCTCTCTGTTTCCCTCCATCTATCTCTCACAGTCTTCCACTGTCTCTCTCTCTCTTTCTCTTGTCTCTCTATCTTCCCTACCCTAATCCCTCCATCTTTCGCATCCCTTACATCATTATCTCACTCACCTTCCATCCCTCTATTTTTAACACTCTCTTGCTCTATCTCTCTCTTTCTTCTCTCTCACTCTCTGTCACTAGCTTTTTCTCTCTCGCTCTCCATATCCTTCAAATTTATGTCCTCTCTCCCACTTTCTGTTTCTTTCTCGATCTCTCCCTCATTCCAAGTCAAACACTCCTTCCCTAGTTCCCTTTTTTTCCCATCTTTATCACCTTTCCTCACTCTATTTCCCTCTCCCTCCCATCTCTGCTCTTCCTATGATCTCTCATACAATTTGTCTCTCTCTCTTTCCCTCTCTACCTCTTTCAATCTTTCTTCTCTCCTTTTTTACTCTCTTTCTCTCATTTTTCTTTCCCTTTTTCGCTCTAATTCTATTTTTCTTTCTCTTTCTCTGGTCTCTATATCTCCCTTTCTCTAATTCCATTTCTTGCGCTCTCTCACTTGCACTCCCTCAGTTGCTCTTGCTCTCTCTCATCTCTTCCACACTCCTCTCTTGCAATCTCTATCTATCTCTCTCCCTTTCTTTCTCTCTCTCTCTCTCTTTCTTACATCGATTTTTCCCTCTCTCCCACAACACTCTCTCTACCTCTCTTCATCGCTCCCTGTATCTCTCTCTCTCTCATATCTCTCTCTCCCTCTCTCTCTATTTTCATCTCCCTTCCTTCTCTACTCTCTCTTCCATCTATCATACATTTTCTCTTATCTTTCTCTATACCTCTCATATTCTCTTTTTATCTCTTTCGTTATTTCTTCTCTCTCTTTTTTAACTCTTTCTCGCTTTCTCTCCCTTTTGTCTCTTTCCCTCTCTATTTCCATCTTTCTATCTCTTCCACTATCCCCCTCTCTCTCTCTCGCCAGTCTCCATCTTTCCATAGCTCCATCTCCCACTTTATCTATCCCTCAACCTCCCCGACTCTCTGCCCCACCTTCTCTCTCTTTCTCTATCACTCTCTCCTTCTCTCTCCTTTTCTGTCTCCCTCTCACTTATCCATTCTCTAGAGCTCTCGATCACTTACTTCATTGCCCACTCCCTCACTCGCTCTCGCTTTCCCTTATCTCTCCCACCCCATATCTCTCTATCACATACTATCCCTCACTTGCTCCCACTCTCTCTTATCACTCTCAAGCCATCTTGCACCACTCTATACCGATCTCTCTCCCTTCTATTCCAACTCTCTTTACCTTCACCTCTTTATCCCCCTCTCCCACTCTCTCTCACTCCCTCCCTCCCTCCCTTACTCTTGTTCAATCTCTCTCTCCCATCACTCTGTTTCTCCCTCTTTGATCACCTGTCTTGTTTCTCTTATCTTATTCTCTCTCTATCCCTCACTCTCTACATCTCTCCCTTCTTCTCCTTCTCTTAATATCTCTCTCTCTTCCTCTTTACCTCTTATTTTCTCTCTCTCCTCCCTCCCTCTCTCCACCTCTCTCTCTTTATCTCTTTAACTTGCTTTCTCAATCTATCTCTCTCACTCTTTCTTCTATTCTTTCCTGATGTCTCTCTTATCTCTATTAATAGTCTTCTCTCTCTCTTTATCTTACTTTCTTTGCTCTCCCTTCCTCCTACTCTCACTCCCTCTCTCTATCTCACTCTCCCTCCCTCCATCCCCCTTTACCTCCCTCTCGAGCTTATTCTCTATCTCCACACTCCATATCTCTCACCACCTCCTTTTCTCTCTTCTTTTGTTTCTATCTCTCTCTCTCTCTTTATTTGTCTCTTTTTTACTCTCACTCTCTTGAGCTCTTTTCTCATTCCCTACCTCTCACTCTCACTCTTTTGTGCCCTCTCCTTCCCTCCCACCTTCCCCCTTATCTCTTTGACCTTCTCCATCACTCGCTCACTCTCCCCCTCTCTCGCTCAGTCTTTCATCTCTTTCTTTCTATTCATTCTCTTTTCTAACTTTCCCTCTCTCTCCCACTCTCGGTATTCACTCCCTCTCTACCCTCTCATCTCTATCCTGTCTCTTTATATTTACCTCCCTCTATCTCTCTCTCTCTCTCTATCTCTCTCAATTCTTAGTCCTTTCAAAATCTATTCTCTCTCTTGCTTCCTCCCACTCCCTCTCTCACTATTACTCTTTCACTTTTACTTCCCCATCTTTCCCTCATTCTTTTTATTTGACCCTTTTTCAATCTGCTGCTTCCTCTCTCTTTTATTACTATATTTATTCTCTTCCTCTATCATTTCTCTCTTACTTTCTTTCTCTTAACCTCTTTATTTTTTTCTCTATCCCTCCCTAATTACCTCTCTCTCTTCTCTCTTTCTCGCACTCTTTTTTCCCTCTCATTCTCTCTCTTCCTCCCAACTTCCCTTTCTATCTCGCTTGCTCTCACCCACACACTCTCGGAGAAGAAGAGAATGAGTGAGAAATGAGAGACAGTGATAGGAGAGAGTGAATAAGAGAGGAAGGAAGTGTGGGATAGATAATAGAGAGGGAGAGAGAAACTGAGAGAAAGGGAGAGAAATATATGAGATTGAGAGAGAGAGGAGAGAGCAAATTAAAATTAGTGAGAAGGAGAGATAGTGAAAGAGGCAGAGAGGGAGGGAGAAAGGAAAAATCGATGGATTGGACGTGAAAGAGAGGGAGAGAGAGAAATATTGAGAAGGAAATGAATAACATGTAAAGAAAGAGCAAGAGAGATTGAGAATG
>NEWO01001448.1:27592-52777 GCA_003013225.1 Phalaenopsis aphrodite | reverse complement strand
CTTCTACTCACTCTATCCCCATCTTTCCCTAGTTCTTTCTCTTTGACCCTTTTTCAATTCCCAACTTCCTCTCTCCTATATTACTATCTTTAGTCTCTCCCTCTCTCATTTCTCACTTACTTTCTTTCTCTTAACCTCCATATTTGTTTCTCTATCTCTTCCTATTTTCCACTTTATTTTCTCTCTCTACTCCGTTCGCTTTTACTCTCTCATTCTCTCTTCCTCCCCTTCCCTTTCTATCTAGCTTGCTCTCTCCCACAAACTCTCACTTGTTCCCATTTTTCCTCTCTCTCTCAAGTGTGCTCTCACCCACTTTCCCTCTCTCCTTACATCTCTCTCTTTTCTCTCCACTCTCTCTTCTCTTTTATGTATCATTTGCCCTTTCTTGCTCTATCTTCTCTTTATATCTCTCACTCCTACTCTCTCTATTTCTTCCTCTCGCTCTCTCACTCTATCTCTCACTCTCTTACTCTCTCTATATTCCTCCCCCTTCTATTCCTCTAATTCTATCTTCCTCATGGTCTCTCTCTCCCTACTTCCCACCCTTCATCCCTAACTCTCACTTATCTCCCTCCCTCTCTCTCTCTCACTTCTCTTCCTTTTTTTCTAGCAATACTCACTCTCCTTCTATCACTCTCTAGCTCCTATGCTCACTTGCTCTCTCTCTCTCACACTATTGTTTCTCTCTTTTAATCTTGCTACTTTTTTTTTCTTTACATTATTTATCTCTGTCCCTTTTTCTCCCACCCTCCTCTTGCTTTCTCTCTCCCTCACTCTCACTTACCACTATATCTCAGTTTCTATATCTCCCTCCCTTCCTAACTTCATTTTTCCTCTCTCTCGACCCTCCCCATCTCTCTCCACCCCTCTTTTGATTACTTTCTCTTTATCCTTGCACTTCCCTCTCTCATTCTATCTTTCTCTATCTATCTTTCAACCCTTTGTCTATCTTACTTCCTCTCTCTCTCACTTTTTCACTATTCTCTATCTCTTTATAACCCTAGCGCTCTCCCTCTCTCTCTCTTTTCATCTCATTCTCTCTCTTTTCATCTCATTCTCTCTCTTACTTTCTCCACCTATCTCACCAACTTTCTCTGCTCCTCTTTCTTTCCCCTCTCCCCCACCTCTCTCTTGCACTCTTTCCCTTTCACTCACTCTTACTTCATCCCTTCCTCTCTAGCTCTCTCTCTCTCTTGCTCTTCTTTCACTCTCCCTCTCTGCGTCATCCTCTCTCACACTTTCTCTCTCCCCTCCTCTCTCTAACCTCTACTCTCTACCTCCTATCCTTTCCCTCTTTTTTCCTTGCTCTCTCTCAATTTCTTATTGTCGCTCTTCCTCACAATCTTTACGTTGCTCTCTCCCTTTCTCATTCTCTCTCTATCTTTCTCACTTCATTTTTTGTTTGTCTCATTTGCTTACTCTGTTTTATTCTCTCTCTTCTTTATCATCTTTATCTCTCTCTCAACTAACTCTTTTTCTCTCTCGTTCTTCTCTCTCTCTCTCGACACCCTCCTCTCATCTATTTCTTCAGCTCTCCCTCACGCAGTCTCTCCCCCTCTCCATTTATCTCTCTCTCCTTCCTCTCTTCCTCAATTTCTCTCTTCTCTCGATCTCTGTTTTCTTCACTCCCTCACCATCTCTCTCTTTATTTCTTTTAAATTCTCATCCTTTCTCTAACACACTTTCATTTCATATTTCTCTCCCGCTCTTTCTATCTCCTGCTCCCCTCTTATGCCTCGCTCTCTCTCTCAAAGTCTTATCTCCCTTCCTTCCTCTCTCTCTCTGCCTTTATCCTTCTTTCCTCCCACACTCTCTCTGTCTCCCTCTCACTCTCTCTCCTACAATCTCGCTCTATTACTCTCCCACCCTCTTTCTTTCTCTTTCTCTTATAATAAAACTTCTCTTTCTCTCTCTCTCTCTCTCAATTCTACTCATCTCTTACTCTATTTGCCTCTTTCTCTTTCTCTTACTTTCTTTCATCTCTCTTGCTTTCGCCCCCTCTCTGTTTCACTATCTCACACTCTCTCCCTCAATCTCCTCTCTCTCTAATCTCCTTATCATGTTTATTTGTCTCACTCCCTCCCTCTCTTCCTCTCTCTCTCTTGCTTTCAAGTCTTTCTATTTTTTTTCTTGTGCTCTCTCCCCATTCTTATATCTCTTGCACTATCAACTTCTCTATGCCCCCTATCCTCCTTTCTCTACTCTCCATCCCTCCCTCCCTCTTTCCTCTCATTTTTTTCTCTCTAGTTCGCACTTTTCTATTTCTATCCCTCCCTCCAGCCTCCTGCCCTACTTTTCTCTCTTTCTCTCATAATATCAAGACCTTTTCTCTTACTATTTTTCTCTTTCTCTCCATCCTTTGTGCTCTCTCTTAATTGTTTCACCTTTCTACTACACTCTCTCTCTTTGTCAATCACATTTTCACTCCCACTTTATCTCTCTACCACTGTTAGACCTCTTCTATCTCTATCTCTCTCTCCCTACCCTCTTTTCCTTCTCTCTTACTCTATCTCTCTTCTCTCTTCATCTTTATCCCTTGCTCTCCCTCTTAGTCTCCCTCTCATTCTAATGCTATATGTCCCTCACACCTGGTTTTATCTCTCAATTAATCTCTCTCACATTTCCTTCCTCACACTTTCTCTCTATCACTCTCTCTCAGGTTCTTTCTCTCACTCTCTATTGCAATCTCTCTCCCTTTATCTCTCTCTTGATCGTCCTCTATCTTCCTCTCATTTCACTCTCTCTCTTGTTTTCTGTCACTCATTCTCTATCTTGCTCGCACTCTCTAGTTCTCCACTCATTCTTTCTTTTTTCTTTTCTCCTCCCATCCCTCCCACCCTCTCGCTCTCTCCCATTGTTCCTCTCCTTCCCACTCTACCCCACTCTTTCTACCCCTCCCTCCCTACCTTCCTCCCTCCCATATGTTTCTTTCTCTCACTAGCCTTCTCTCCCTCCCTCTCTAACTCTATCCCTCTCTTTTTCTCTCTCACTACCTTGCTCTTTTGATCTCTCTCTTCATTAATCTTGCTTTTTCTCACCCTCTTATTATGATCTCTTCTCTCAAATTCGTTCTCCCTCTCTTCATCTCTCATTCTGTCTATATCCTTCCTTATTTCTCTTTCTTTCTCTCCCTTCATCACTTTCTCTCCCTCACCCTTCCTCCCCCTCCCTCTCTCATTGCCTCTTACTCTGTCATCTCTCACTATCTTTCCTCTCTCTATCTATCTCTTTATTTTGTTCATATCTTTCTTATTCTAACTCTCTCTAGCTCTTGCTATTTATCCTTTTCTCACTCACTATACCATTTATTCACCCTCTCTTCCCTCTCACAAACTCTTACTCCTCTCGCTTGCTCATCCCTCTCTTCCTTGCTCTCTTTCTCTCCCCCTTAATTATTTTGTCTTTCACTTCTACTAATCCCTCTTTCTATCACTCTAGATCTCCCTCCCATCTCTCTATTCTCAATCTCTCCCCCTCTCCCCCTCTCTATTAGTCCCTCTCCTTACCTTCTCTGTCTACCTCTCTCACCATGCCTCTTTATCTCTCTCTGCTTCTCTTCAATTCATCTTCTCTCTTGCGTTCTCGCTCACCTTCTAGCTTTACCTGCCTCTCACTCTCACTCTCTTCCCTCTCAGTATTTCTTTCCCATTCTCTCTAGCACTCTCCCTCTTTCTTTCTCATCTCTCTCACTATTTTTTCCTCCTTTTCTAGCTCAATCACCTTTTTCTCTTCTTTCTTTCTTTAGTTCTTTCTCTCCCACTATCTCATCTTTCTCACTCTCGCACCTTGTTGCTCCCTTTTCTCTTGCTCTCTCTCACTCTCTCCTTTTTTCCCTATCCATATTTCTCTCTCTCAATCTTCTCACAGATTGTCCATCTGTTTCTCTTTTCTATCATGCTCTCGCTTTCCTCTCTCCCTCTCTCTCAGTCTACATCAACCTAATAATGTCAATCTATTCATGTCACTCTCATTGTCTCTCTCCTCCCTCTCTTACCTCTGTTGTTCACCTATTCCTCTCTCTCGCTTCTCACAACAAGAGAGAAGATGGGTGGGAAACATAAGGAGAAGAGAGAGTGAGGGAAGAAAGAGCAACGGTGAGTGAGTAATAAAGGGAAGGAGAGCAAGAAAATGATTGAAAGAGAGAGAGATAGATAGGGAGAGGGAGGGAGATAGAGCAAAAGATAGAGTGAGAGAGAATCAAGACAATTAAGTAGAGAAAGGGAGGGAGTAAAAGAGAATGAAATTAAAGAGAGGGAGAGAAGAAGAAGAACAAGAAGAGAAAAAGTGAGAGAGAAATAGAGATAGAAGAAAGTACAAAGGAAGAGTGAGCAAGAGAGATGAATTTCAAGAGAGAGCAAGAGCTGGAGCCACAGAGAGAGGGAGGGATGGAGTGAAAGAGATTTTTGAAAAGAAAGAGCAAAAGAGGGAGAGATAGTGAGAGAGAAATAGAGAGAAATGAGAGAGTGAAAAAAAGCAAGAGAGAATGAGCTTAAGGAAAAGAAGGTAGGAGAAGAAGAGAAATATTGGGAGAAAGGGGATGAGATGGAGAGAGAGAGGGAGAAGAAGAGAGTGAGGGAAACAGAGGAGAGAGGCAGTGTGTGATGATAGAGAGAGCGAGAGAGGGAGAACGGTGAGTGAGAGAGAGAGAGAGAGAGCGAGGTAGAGGGTAAGGGTGAGTATAATTTAATAAAGATGAGCAATAGAAGAAGAGAGAGAAAAATATAGAGAGAAAGGAGTGTTAGAGAAGAGAGTTCAAGAGAGAGCGAGAAGAAGAGATTGAGTGAGAAAAGAGAGACAATGATAGAGAGTGAATAAGAGAGGAAGGAAGTGCGGGATAAATAAAAGAGAGGGAGAGAGAAACTGAGAGAAAGGGAGAGAAATATATGAGATTGAGAGAGAGAAGAGAGAGAAAATTAGAAATAGTGAGGAGGAGAGATAATTAAAGAGACATAGAGGGGGGGAGAAAGGACAAATAGGGGTAGTGGAAGAGGAAGAGAGGGAGAGAGTGAAATAGTGAGAAGGAAATGGAGAACAAAAAATGAAAGAGCAAGAGAGTTTAAGAATTGGGGTTAAGGATATTTAGAGAGAGAGAGATAGTTTAAGGAAGAATGAGGTTGACAGAAAGAGAGGGAGAGGAAGGGAGGATGATCAAGAATGAAACTAAAGAAAAAAATAGAGGGAGCGAGTAAGAGAGTGAGAGATCAAGAGTAAATTAAAGAGAGAAGAAAGTGAGGAAAAATAGAGAGAAAGAGGAAGGGGGTGAGAGTTAGAGTGAAATTGAAGAGTTATAGAGAGAGCAGGAGAGAAATAGTAGGAGAAGAGAAGGTGAAAAGAGAGAGCAAGAGAGAGTGAGAAATACAATGAATGTGGGAAAGATAAGGAGTGCAAGGGAGGGATGGGGGAAGGAGGGAAAAGCAGGGTGAGAAGTGTGAGGGAAACTAAAAAATAATTAGAGATAGATGGGAGAAGAGAGAGTGATTATGACATAGGGGATATCTTGAGAGCAATATTGGGAGAAATAAGGATAGAACATAGAGTCAGATAGAGATTGAGAGGGGGAATAGGTGAAAAGTGAGACAGAGATTGAGAGAGGGAGTACATGTAAAAAGTGACAGAGAGGGAGTGTGTGAGAATCATTGAAGTGGGGGAGAAAGAGAGCTAGAGTGGGAGTGGGAGAGTGAGTACAAGAGAGAAATAAAGAGAGAATGGAGAGTGTGGGAAGATAGAGTAATCGTGATTCAGTGAACAAGAAAGAGACATAGGGAGAGTAGTAAAATGAGTAGAGATATGAAGATTGAGAAAGAGAGAGACAAAATAAGAGTAACAAAAAAAATTTAAAGTGATAACAAGATTGAGAAAGGGATAGAGGGATAGAAAGAGTGAGAGATGAGAGAAACTGAAAAGAGAGTAAGTGATGGAGAGGAAGAGGGTGAGAGAGAGAGTGATTAAAAAGAGATAAAATTTAGTGAAAGAAGGAATAAAAGAGAGAGAATGTGCATGTGTGTGTGTGTGTGTTTGTAAGAAAAACATAGAGAGAGAAGAGTGAGTGAGGGAAGATTAAGTGAGAGGGTGTGAGGGAAGATAGAATGCAAGAGAGTGAGTAAGATGGAGATTAGGAGCAAAAAGAAGAGAATGAGATAGATAAATAGAGAGAGGAATATAGATTTGAGAAAGGTAGAACCAAAGAGGGAGTTATAGAGAGAGAAAGCATGTTTGTGCAATTTGAGTGAGAGAGAAGGAGATAGAGAGGAAAGTGAGAGAGAGATGGAGAGGGAGGGAGAGGGGGGAGAAATAAAGAGAGTGAGAGAATGAAGAAAGCGAGAAAGAGAGAAATAAATAGAGGGATAGAGAGACTGTATGTGACATAGAAAAGAGAGAAAGTGCAAGAGTGCAAGAAAATGACCTAGAATAGAGGGTGAGAGAGAGAGCCAAAAGGAAGAGATTGAGGAGAGAGATAGACGAGGTGTGAAAGAGGTTGAAGAGATAGAGAGAGTGAGAGAGGGAGAGAAGAGAGAGCTAAATAGAGAAAGAAGAGAGAATTAGGGAAGAGGGAACAATATAGAGTGAGCGATAGAGAGAGGAAGGGAAAGTAATAAAATGAGTGAGAGTAAGACATAGAGTGGCATGGAGAAATAGAGGAGGGAGAGGGATGAAGGGAGAAAGAGAGAGATCGAGAGAGTGTATGTATGAGAGATAGAGAGAAATAGAGAAAAAGTGAGCAAGATATAGTGCGAGATAGCGAGAAAGAGAAGAGAGTGAAGAGAAAGCATTAGGAGGGAGAACGATAATGAGAATAGAAAAAAAGAGATGAGTAAGAATGAGTTAGACTGAAGAGAGAGAAAGGAATTTGAATATGGAGAGAGAAGTGAGAGTGAGGGAAGAGAGAGTAGATGGAGAAATAGTGAAAGGAGCAAGAGAAATAGGAGAGAGAACCAAAAAAGAGTACGGGACAGTACGGGAAGGAAAATTAAAATGAAGTGACAAGGGGAGAGTAGGGGAGTGCGGGGGTGAAAGTGAAAGTAAATTTAAAGAGATAGGGAGCAGTTAAGGGAGAGAAACAAAAAGAATATTATAGATAGGAAATAAAGTGAGGAAAGAGAAAGAAAGAGTGGTACGGAAGTGAGTGGCACAGGGTGCAAAAGAGAGATAGAGAAAGAATTAAGAAGGGAGGGAGGTAAGAAGTGTGTGTGATAGAGGGAAAGTGAGCGAGAGTGAAAGAGAGAGGGAGGGCAGGTAGAGAGAGTACAACAGGGAGGGGGAGAGAGAGCAAGAGGGAGGGAGCGAGGAGTGAGAGAGAGAGTGTGAGAGAATGAGAGAAAATGAGGGATGGAGGTGGAGAGAGACAGAAAGGGTGGGAAAAATGTATAGAGAAATCATGAGAGAGTGTGTGCGAAAAATAAGAGAGAGAGAGAGAGTGAGAGTGAGAGAGAGAATGAGAGTAAACTAGAGAGAGGGTGAGAAAGGGAGGGAGAGAGAGAAGATAGGGAGGAGAAAGGGAGAGAGAGAGGGATGAGAGGGAAAATGAGAGTAAGGTAAAAAGAGTGAGAGAGAGAGAGAGAGGAAGGGGGAGAGAGCAAGAGGGAGAGAGAAGTGATGATAGAGGAGAGAGGAGTGACTTCAGTAAGAAAGAAAGAGTTAATGAGAGAGAAAGAGAGAGGGAGGAGGTAAGAGAGAAGAGATAGAAAGAGTAGTGAGGCAAAGGGATATAGAAAGAGAGAATCTGAGTGAGAGAGAAAGGGTGGAAGGGGGAAAGACTAGAGAGAGTGCAATAGAGAGAAAGAAAGGGGGAAGGACTAGAGAGAGTGCAAGAGAGATGAAGAAAGGAGAGAAGCGAGGGTAAGCAAAGAAAAGATATAGATAGAGTGAGAGAGATGAAGAGGGAGGGAGATTGAGAGAGGGGGATATAGGGATAGCAAAAGAGAGATGAAGGGAGCGACATACAAAGAATTTATTAGAGAAAGAATGAAGAGATAGAATGAGTGAAATAAGGGATACAAAGAAGAGAGAGAGGAAAATAGGTGAAGAGAGAGGGAATAAGAGGTAAATATATAGAGAGTGAGAGAAAAAGTATGAGAGGAAAGAGATAATGTGTGAGAGAAGAGGGAGAAAAAAAGTGAGTGAGAGAGAGTAGCGATTGTGAGAGAGAAAGAGGGGGGAGGGACAAATAAAAGAGAGAGTGAGAGAGCAAGAGAAAAAAAAGAGGAAGAGGGAGAAAGGAGAGAGAGAGAGGGTGGCTCATATAAAGATAGAATGGAGAAAGAGTATAGGATAGAGAGATGAAGGGAGATAAGTGTGAGAAGGGAGAGCATATATAATGAGTGCGTAGAAGTGTGAGAAATGTTTATGGAGAGTTGAAGATCTCAAGAGAGAGGAATATAATGATAGCAAGAGGAAGGCTGAGAGATAGAAAACAAGATAGATAAAGAGAGCAAGAAAGAGGTAGAGAGAACTATGAGAGAGAGCTTGTGAGAGATAGATTGACAGAGGAAGAGAGAGGAATAGAGAGGAAGAGATAGATAGTCTGATAGAGTACAAAAGAGATAGAGTATGAGTGAGTGAGAGAGTGAGAAAGAAAGAAAGAGAGAGAAAAAAGAGGGGAGGGGAAGAATGGAGGGAGAGAGAAAGAAAGAGAATGATAGATAAAGAAAGAAACTAAGGGAGAAAGAGATAAATGAGAGATAAGGAGATGCATAAAGATGGACAAATAGAAAGAAGTATAGATTAAAATGAGTGGAAGGGAGAGTAAGGAAGTGAGTCAAAGAGAGATGGGGAGGAAGAGAGAGGGAGACATGAAGGCAGGGAAGATAAAATGAAAGAGAGGAAAGGAGAGGGAGAGATAAAGAGTGATAGGGATGGAGGGAGTGAGAGAGTGAAGAGAGAACAAGAGAGAGAGTGTAAGAAAAACGAGAGTGAAAGACATTGAAAGAGCAAGAGAGAATAGCAAGAGGTGGAGAGAGTGAGGTGGAAAGCTAGGAAGGGAGCTAAAAACATTGAAAAAAGTGAGACAAGCTGGAATAATCGAGGGTGAGGAAGAAGCAAAGTGAGATAAAGAAAAGAGAGGGAGGGAGGGAGAAAGAAGTTGTGCAACATGATGGAGATTCTGAGATAGAAAGCAAGTGGGAGTAAGCAAGAACAATTGAAAGAGAGATATAATAAGAAAGAGTGTTGAGGAGTGAGATAGATCTAGAGAGAAAGAGAGAGAGAGAGAAAATAAGAGATTAAGAGGGAGAGAGAGTGAGATTAAAAGCAAAGGGGGAAGAGCAAGAATGAGGGAGGGCAGGAGAGTCATAGAAGACATAGATTAAAACAATGAGTGAGTACAAGCAAGGGAGCAAGAGAGAGATATAAAGAGAGGAGGAGAGTGAGAACAAGAGTAAGGTAAAGAGAGTAAAAGATATGGAGAGAGAGAGAGAGTGGGAGAATGAGGGTGTTATGGAGTGAAAGAGAGAGGTAAGAAGAAAGAGAAGTGTGAGAGAAAGTGATAAACATTGAGGGAGAGAAAAGAGAGAGATTGAGAGAGAGAAAGGGAGCGAGAGAGAGAGAGTGTGTGTGTATGAGTCGTAGAGAAAGAGAAAGGGCGAGTAAAGTGAGAGTAAAGAGAGCGAGGAGAGAGTAACAGAGTGAAAAAAAGAGATGGAGCAAAGAGTGAGAGATTGAGTGTGAGAGAGAGGGAAAGAGAGGGATAGAAGGAAGGAGTGTGAGAGATTGAAAAGATGTGGGGTTAGAGGGAGAGTAGGAGAAAAATGTAAAGAAGTAAGAGTGAGGGAAGATAAAACAAAAGAAAGTGTGCAAGGTAGGATGAGAGAATGAGCAGAGATAAAGAGAGAGGAGAGAGAGGGGAATGGAGAGAGAGAGAGGGTGAGAGAAATAGGGTTAGAGTGTTTGTGAAAGAGATAGGGAAGGAGGGACAGATGTGGGGAAGAGAAATGGGGTGAGAGAGAGAGAGAGAGATTGGGGATAAAATAAAAAGAAATATTGTGAGAAGAGAGAGAAAAAAGAGAAATAGATGAGAGTAGTAGATAGAAAGTGCGAAAGAGAGAATAGTGAGTGAGAAAGACAGAGGGAGAGGTATTAAGAGATGAAGGTAAAAGAGGGAGAAACGGGGAGAGAAAGGAAGGGAGCGAGTGAAAAGAGGGGGGGATGGAGCAAGAGAGAAGAGTGAGTGAAAGTGAAAAATAATGAAAAAGAAGAGGGGGAGAGAGAATGCTATTGAGAGGGAGATTGAAAGAGATAGTATAGAGAGAGAGCGATGGAGAGAGTGATGGATAGACTGAAAGAAATAGTGAGTGAAGAAAGAGAAGAGAGACTGGCAGAAGAGAGTGCGAGAGAGAGAGAGAGAGAAAGAGAGAGAGATAGAGAGAAAGAGAACAAGAAAGAGAGATGAAATAAAAAGTGAGAGTAAAAGAGAAAGAGAAAAAGAGACAATGGGAGAGAAATTGAAGAGAGAGAGAGAGTGAGGAATCAAGAGAGGGATAGAGAGTCAGAGTGAAATGGTGAGAAGAGAGAGTTAGTAGAGATAGAGTGATAGAGTGTGTGGGAAGGAGGGAGGGCAAGAAAATGAGTCATAGAGAGAGGAGCGAGGGAGATGGAGTAGGAGGGAGAGAAAGAGGAAGGGAGGGTTAGAAAAAAAAGATAGAGATAAGAGAGGAGAGGGAGAGAGGGAGAATTTGTCTTGACAAGGGATAAAGGAAGAGAACAAGTGAATAAAGAGAAGAGAGCGAGAATAATAGAAGAGAGGTCAATAGGGAGAGAGAGAGCAAGAGATGAGAATCAGAGATAGAGGAATGAGTGAAAGTTAGTGAAAGAGAAAGAGAGTAATGAAGAGATAGGTAAAGAGGAGTGAGAGAGATTGAAGAGAGAGAGAGGGATTGAAAGAGAAAAAGAGAGGGTGAGAGAAAAATATGGAGAGAAGTTAGAGTGAGGGAAGATAAAGCAAGAGAGAATGAGTGAGAGTGTGTGGATGACCAAGATAATGAGGGGAGGGAGAGAAAGATAGAGAGGAAAGAGGGAAACAGTGCGTAAAAGAGAGAAATAGATAAGTGAGACTGAGAGTAAGAGAAAGAGTGAGAGAGAACACATGAAAGACATATAGTATTAAAATAGAGAGTCAGAGAGAGAGAGAGAGAGAGCAAAAGGGCGCAAGACAATGAGAGGGAGAGAGCAGATAGATGAGGGATAATGAGAGATAGGGTAAAAGAGATGTTGTGAGAGAGGAAGAGATATGAAAAAGTGAGTAAAAAGAGCAAGAGAAAATATAAAAAGACTAAGAGAAGAGATAGAGAGAGGAGAAAGAGAGAAGAGAGTGAGAGTGAGGGAGGAAGGGAGAGTGTGAGAATGAGAGAGAGAGAGAGAGAGAAGAGATAGAGAAGGGAGAAAGAGAGGGAGAGAAAAATCTTAAAATTAAGGAATATGAAAGTGAGAAGAGAGATGGATGGAAAGAGGGCGAAAGATAGGGCAGAACGAAGGGATGAATGGTTTAAAGGGAGAGTGTGAGTGCTGGAATGAGACAGAGAGAGAGTAAGAGGGAGATAGTTAGGGAGGTAGAGAGAGAAAAGAAAAAAAGAGTGAGATAATCAGACAAATGGATTAGAGGTGAGAGGGAAAGAGAGGGAGAGAAGAAAGAGAGAGTGAGTGAGTGGGAGATAGGGAGAGAAGGAGTGGAGAGAGAGGGAGTGGTTAGAGATATAGGGAGAGAGGGAGGTATAGAGGGAGTGAGAGATAGTAAGGGAGAGGAGAGAGAAAGGAAAAAAGGGAGAGGATGAGAGCGAGAAGGATGGAGAGAGATAGAGAGAGCAGGTGAGTGTGCGATAGTGGGAGAGGGAATGAGAAGAAGAGATTAAGAGTGAGTGATAAGAGATACAAAGAAGTGAGAGCAAGAGAGGGAAAGGGGGAGAGAAAAATAAAGAGAGTAAGGGAAGAGAAAAGTGAGAAGAGAGAGTGAGGAAAGAAGCGAGGGAGGGGGAGAGAGCGATTAAAGTAGAATGAAGGGTGTGAAAGGAGTATAAGAGCCATAATGAGAGGGAGATAAAGAAAGATAGAGGGAGGGAGGAATGTAGAGAGAGAAAAGTGTGTGAGATAAGAAAGTATGAGAGAAGAAAAGAGTGAGAGAGAATAAATGTGAGTTGAGAGGTGATAGGGAAGGAGAGAGAGAGAGAGAGAGAAAGATAAGAAAGAGTGAGTGAGCGAGGGTGAGAGATGGGAAGGGAAAGAAGAGAGAGGGTGAGAGATAGGGAGGATGGTTAGTGATAGAGGGAGGGAGAGGAGATGGAGAGAGAGGGAGGGAGAAAAGGTGAGTAAGAAAAAGAGAGTTAGTGAAACAAAGAGGGAGAGAGAGAGAGAGAGCAAAGGTGAGAGAGAGAAGACAGAGTAGGTAAAGAGAATTTAGGCAAAGAGAGAAGTGAGAAGAGATGGAAAGGAAGAATTAGATGAGAGAGATGGGGAAAAGCAGGGGAGTGAGAAATAAAGCAAGAAAGAGGGAGATATAATGAGATGAGTGAAAGAGGGTTAGGTAAAAATAGAAGAATGTATGTGGAAGAGAGAGAGTGTGTGTGTGAGATATTTTAAGAATAAGATAGCTTGAGAAAGGTAGAGTGGGAGAGAGGGATATATATTGAGAGAATAAGAGAAAGAGAGAAGGAGAGAAAGAGAAGAACGAGAGAAAGAGCGATAGAGGTAGGCAGAGAGAGTGATAATGAGAGATTGATGGAGATAAATGTGAGAGTGAGAGGAGAGAGAGAAGAGAGAAAGAGAGGGACGCATAAACATATGAAATGAGATAAGGAGAGAGAGGCTGACAGATGGAGAGACAAAAGGAGATAAAAAAGAGCAAAAAAGGAGAGGTAGGTGTGATAAATAGAGAAGAAAAAGATAGGGATGGATGGATTCAGAGAGACAAAAAAGAGAGAGGTGAAAGAGAAAGAGAGATAGTAAGAGGTGGAGTGGGAGTAAGAGAGAGTGAGGCAAAGAGCGAGCTAGTTTATAATCTATATCTCTCTAGCTTTATCTCTCCATGCTTTCTCTATTAATCTCCTTGTATCCCCCTCTTTCATTTCTATTTCTTTACCTACCCCAATAATTAATATCTCTCGCCCTCACTCTTGCTCTCTCTATATCTCTCTCACTTCCTTGCTCATGGTATTTCCCTATATCCTTATCTCACTATATCTAGTCTTTCTCGCTCTCTTCCCTTCCCCTTGCTCTCTCTCCATGTCTTTCCTCCTTTCTCTTACTCCCTCTCACTCTCTCTCCCACATGCTCTATCTCCCTCTTTCTGCCGCTCTCTCTCTCCCACTCGTACCTCTACCACACTCTCCCTTTACACTTTTCCATTTCTCTATATTACTTTCATTCTTTCTCTTCCACTCTCTCATTCCCTCTCTGTCTCACTTCTTTCTTATCTCTCTTATTGCGTTGTTTGCTTTCTCTTCTTTCTCTCACCCTCTCACTCCATCCCTCTCTCTCCCCTCTTACTCCCTCTCTCTTATTCTATTTTTTCTATTCTCTTTCTTGTTATATATTTTCTCTCTTGCTTGCTTTCTCCTTCCTTCTCTATCTTTTTGCTCTCTCTCCATCTCTCTCGCTTTCCTTTCTATATCTCTTTTCTCTCTCACCATCTCTTTCTCTCTCTTGATCTCTTGCTTCTCAAACTCACTCTTATCTTACTTTTTATATCTTCTCTCACACTTTCTCACTTACGCTCCCACCCTCCTTCCCTTTCTCCCTCCCTCACTCTCTCTCTCTCACTTTCCTCTCTCTCACTCTATTTATCTCACTCACCCTCCCTCTCTCTTCCATGCATTTCCTCTCTCTTGCTCCCTCACTCGCTCTCTCTCTTCTTTTTCTCTCTCTCTTCTTTTTCTCTCTCTTTAATTATCTGCCCCTCTTATGCCTCCCCTCTCTTTCTCATACTCTCTACTCACTATCTTCTCCTTTTTCGCTTTTTCTTCCTTTTAATCTCTTTCATTTTCTACGTCTTTTCTCTTCAACCTTCTCTTTTGCCTTTTCTCTTTATCTCTATTCTTTATCACTCTCTCTCGTTCTCACTTTTCTCACACACTCTCTCTCTTCTCCCCTCTCTCTCTCATGCTATCACTTCTCTCTCTCACTCAGCTTGCCTCTCACATTTACTCTCCCTCTCTCTATCACTTTCTCTCTCTTACTATATACCTTTCTCCCTTCATCTTTCTCTATTTTTTCTCATTCTAGGTTTATCAATTTATTCTCCTGCTTCATCTTTTCTCTCCCTCTTTCTCCATCTTGCTCTTTGTCTCCCTGTTTCTCTGTCTCTTGTATTCTTTCTCATTCTTTCTATCTTTTGATCTCTCTCTCGTACTCCTTCCCCATCTTTCCAATCACTCTCCTCCCTCCTTCCTTCTCGCACTTTCTCTCAATCTCCCCTTCCCTTCCTCACAATCTTCTCTCTCTATTCTCTATGTCTATCCCCTCTTTAATCTCTCTCACTCTGCCTGCCACACTCTTATCTTCTCGATTATTCACTCAATTCTCTCTTTCATTATTTATCCCTCTTTCTCACACTCCTTCCTCCACCCTCTCTCTCTCTCTCTTCTTCTCTCCATCCTTAGCTTCCTCTCTTTTTATATTCCTCTCTTCTCTCCCCCCCTCACTTTCTATACCTCTATCCCTCTTTATCCCCTGTCGTTCTCTCCCTCCCTCCCTTTCCCACTTTATCTTTAAATTTATTTGTCTCTCCACTCTATTATTTATCCCTCTACCTTCTCTTACTTATGTATCTCTCTCTTCAATCTCATGCTCTCTTACTGCTTCTTGCTCTCACTTTCTTTCTTTCTCCCTCTCTCTCATCTGTATATCTCCCTTTTTCTCACATGGCATCTCTCTTCTCTTTCTTCTCATTCTCTGTATTCTATCTCTCGATCATTGTCTCTCTCTCTCTCTTAATCTCCATCCTTCTCTTTCTCACTCCCACTCTCTCTCTCTCTCTTTCTCACTCTCTTTCCATTTCAACTCTCGCCCTCCTTCCACAATCTCCCTCTCTGCCTTTCAAATCTCTATGTCTGCCTCTGTCACTCTCTCTTCCTCCTGCTTCTCCTTCCTCTCACCCGTGCCCTCCATCTCTCCTTCAATCTTTCCCTCATCTCTGAATCTCCTCCCTCTTTCCTCTCTTCTCTTGCTCTCTTCTTTTTAGTTTTCTCTCTTTCTCTCTAACAATTTCTCTATCTCCCTCCTTCCATCCCCCTCTCATTTTCTCCCTCTCTCCCTCTCCCTCTCTGTCTACTTATATATCTTTCTCTCCCTCCATCTCACACTCTCTCATTTTTTGTACCTCATAATCATTCTCTCTTTCTCTCTCTCTCTATCTATCTATATATCCATCACTCTCACTCTCTCTCCCTTGCATTCTCAATCTTTTTCTCTTTTTCTTTCCCTCTCTCTCCCACTCTCTCTTCCATGTTATCTCTCTTGCACTTTCTCTCTCGCTCACTCTTTCCTAATCCTTTCTATTTCTTTCTCTCCAACCCTCTTGCTTGCTCTTTTTCTCCCTCTACCTCTCTCCCTCTCTAACACACACATTCCCTCTCCCTCCCTCTTTTTCTTTCTCTCCATCTTTTTCTCCCATTTTTTCTCTCTCGTTCTCCCTCTCACTTCACTATCTCACACTCTCTCACTTCCTCTCTATCGCCTTCTCTCTTTCCCTCCCTCCCTCCCTCCCTCCCTTCCTCCCTCCATCTCCCTATTCCTCTCCTAATCTCTCTCTCAGTCTCTCATACTTCTCTCTATCTCTTGATCTCTCTATGCATCTCTCTCACAATATTTCTTGATATATCTATTTTTTTCTCTCTTTATCCCTCTGTTCTTGTTTTCCTCTCACACACTCCCTCACTTGTTATCTTGCACTAATTCTCCCTCTCTCTCTTTCTCTTGATATCTTTCTTTCTTTCCCATTGTCTCTCTCTCACTTGCACTATCTTCATCTCTCTTCCATCCTCCCTCCCTCTTACCCTCACTTTCTCTCTATTCTCTCTCTTACTCTGTCTCTCTAACTTCCTCACACTCTCTCTTTCACAGTATTTTTCTCTTATCCCACTCTGTTTCCCTTCATTCTCTCGCTCTCTTTTTCTCATTCCCTCACTCTCTCTCTTTTTCTCTCTTCTCTCACTCTATGTTTCCCTTCATTCTCTTGGTCTTCCTTTTCATCTCTCAGTTGTTCTCTTTCTTCTCTCTCCATCTGACTAACCCTATCTCTCTCACTCTATCTTTCTCATTCTCTCTTTATTTGTTCCTATCCCTTTGATTTTGTCTCCCTCTGTCTCTCTCACAAACATTCCCTCTCTCCCTAGCCTTTTTCCAATCTCTCTCTCTCTCCCATATATTTATCCCTAACTCTTCCTAATGCTCTGCCTCTCTCTGCCACTTTCTCTCACTCTTGCTCACTCTCTAACTTTCTCTTCAACACTCCCTTGCTCACACTCTCTCCCCCTCTCACATGTGATCATTCTCATTCTCTATATCTCTATTCACTCCTTTCAATTTATTTTCTTTCTATATCTCTCTCCTCCTCAATCCCATCCTCCCTCCATCTCAATCTAATTTTCTCTCCTTTTTTAACTAGCTTTTCTCTCTCTACTCTCTCTTTCCAAATTATATTTCTTCTCTCTCTCATAATCTTGCTCTCTCTTTCTCCGATTTTATCTCTATTATCACACTCTCCTCCCTCTCTCTTCTACAATCTCACACTGACTCACTATCCAACTTTCTCTCTCCCACTTTTGCTTGTACTCTCTAAGTCTTTCTCACCCACTATCTACCTATCTCACACTCACTCTATCTCTTTCTTAACTTTATTTTCCCTCCTCTCTCCCCCACTATGCCACCTCTCTTTATCAATTTCTCACTCTCTATCCCTCCATATATCTTTTTCTATCTAATTCCATCACTTTGTCTAACCTTTCTCACTATGTTTTTGTCCTTCTTTCCTTCCATCCCTCTCAACCTCTATCCCTCTCTTTATCTATCTCTTTTGATCTTTTTTTCTATCTCCCATCTTTTTCTTGCTCTCTCCCATGCTCTCTCTCCCTCCTTTGTTATTTTATTTCTTTTTCAACCTCCCTCTCCCTCTCCTCGCTCTTTCTCTATTCTCCCTCCCTCCCTTGCCTCTTCTCTCCTTTCTTCATTTTTCTCTCTTCTCCTTTTCTCCCCCCTCACTCTCTTTTTCTCTAACTCTCTCCATATCTTTAGCTCTCACTTTCCTATCATTTTCCCTCTTCATCTATCCCTCCACCCCTCCTTCTCTCTTTCTCTCTTTGCCTTCCTTCCCTCCTTCCATCCTTTTCTCAACCTCACTCTATCTCTCTTCTCCCAAATCTTCTCTCATTCTCCCTCTCTCTCTCACTCTGTGTCTTGCTCTATACCCCCTTCACCCTCTATCTCTAAATCTCTCTCTACCTTCCTCCCTTGATTTCTCTATCTATCACTACCTTTTTTCTCTCATTTTATCTCTTTATCTCTGTTAGGTTCTCTCTCTCCCTCTAATAATTATGTCAATCTCCTCTATCCTCCTCTCTTTTGTTGTCCCTTTATGTCTTTCTTGCTCTCTGTTTCTATTTTCCTATTTCCCTCACTTTCTCAATTGACTTATCTCTCTTCTCACTTTCTCTTTTTCTCTTGCTCTCCAGCATATTTTCTCTCTCTATCGCCCTCTCTCCCTCTCTCTTTCCTCTCTCTACCACTCTCAAGCCCTCTCTCTCTCCCTTCTTCTCCCTCTTCCTTGTTTTCTACCCTCCATCTACCTTCCACTCTATCTTCTCTCTCAATCTCTCACACTCTCGTTTATTCTTTCTATCTCTTCTCTAGTTTCCATTTTTCTTCTCTCTCCTTAGCCTCTTACTTTCTCACTCTTTATCCTTCATTCCCATCCTTATTCTTTGTACCTCTATCTCTAGCCCTCCCTCCCTCTCTCTCTCTCTCATATTTTCTCTCTCTTGGTCCCTTTCATCTACCTCAATTCTTCTCTCTCTCTCTCCCTCTCACTCTTCTTTTTTCCCTCCCCATTCACTCTCCCACTCTCTCATTTAGCTTCATTTTTCTCTCTCACTCACATTCTCTCGTTCTCTATCCCTTCGTCACACTACTCTTTCAACATCTTCCCTCCTAACTTTCTTTTACTCTCTCACTAATTCTCTCTTTCTTTATGATCTCTCTCCTCTCTCCCTCCTACTCAGTCCCCTTCCTCTCTCACACTCTTCTTACCTTACTCTCTTTCTTTCTCTCACTCCCTCTCTCTTTCTCCCTCTCGCCTCCCTATCTTCTCTCTCTCTCTCTCTCTATCTGACTCTCTCTCCCTCCCTTTCTCACCCTCTTTCTAGTTTACTCTTATTCTCTCTCTCACTCTCTCTCTCTCATGATTTCTCTATACATCTTTCCCACCCTTTCACCCTTTCTCTCTCTTTCCACCTCCATCCCTTTTGTTCACTCATTCTCTCACTCTCTCTCTCACTCATAAGAGAGGGAGAGGGTGGACGAGAAAGGGACATAGAAATGAAAGTGAGATAAAAGATATTTAGCAATTGTGAAAGAGAAAGGCAATAGAAGGGAGAGAGATCGAGTGAGTGAGTGAGTGTGGGAGATGGTGAGAGTAAAGTAAGTGAGAAGGGGGGAACAAGAAATGAAGGGAGATGAGAGAGTGTGTGTGAAGGATGGAGGGAGGGTGGGATACAAAGAGAGAGATAGAGAGAATGAAGGGACATAGAGTGAGAGGGGGGGAGGGAGAGGGAGTGGGGGAGATGGTTATATTGAGAAGATAGAGCAAGAAGATAAAGAAGAGAAACATAAAAGAGGAGATAAAAAAAGGACTTAATGAGAGGGGACGAGGTTGGAGATAAAGAGAGAGGTGAGTGAGGGAGGAGAGAGGAGCGAAGGGGAGAGAGTGAGAGAGACAAGAGAGGAAAAGAAAGATTAGAGAAAAGAGAGAGTTACAAAAAAAAATGAGTGTGAGGAGGTTGCTTAAGATGGAAGGAAAGGAGTGAAGGAATAATGGAAGACATAAATGAGTGAAATGCAGTAAAAGCGAGAGAAGAAGAGAGAGAAAGGAGATTAAAGGCGAGAGGGAGGGAGGGATGGAGAGAGAAAGAGAGGGAGGAAGAACAGGTGAGTAAGAAAGAGAGAGAGTTAGAATGTTAGAGAGATTTGGTGAAACAAAGAGAGAGGGCAAAGGTGAGAGAGAGAGAAAAGTGCAAGTAAATAAAATGAAGGCAAAGTGAGAAGTGAGAGACGATAGAAATGAAGAATGAGATGAGAGAGATTATGAGAGAGAAAGAGGGAGAGTGAGAAAAGAGAGAGGGAGTGATAGTAAGAATGAGTAAGAGAGAATGACATAGAAGAGAGAGCTAAAGGAATAATATAAGGGAGAGGGATATAAGAATAAGCAAGACAGAGAGATTGAAACATGTGAAAGAGCAAGAAATGACAAAAGAGAGATACACATAAATGGGGAGAGAGATGGACATTAAAAAAGAGCAAGAGAAAGAGAGAGAAGAATGAAGAGTAAGTGAGAGTGAGAGACAAAGAAAGATGGAGTAAGAGATACTAAGGGAAGAAAGAAAGGTAGAGTGAAAGAGAGAAAGAGAGAGAGAGAGAGAGTGGAAGTGCAGAGATAAAAAGAGAAGATTGAAAGAGGAATGGAGAGAGATGGGCAGGGGAGAGAGAGAGAGGCAGAATGAAGTGAGGGAGGGAGAGAGGGGGGATTATATAGAAATTTAGAGATAGTGGGAAGAGAAAGGGAGTGAGGGATAAAGCAAGAGTGAGGGCGATAAAAAAAGGGACAGAGATAAAAAATAGAAAGAAAAAAGGGTAGCAAGATCAAAAGAGAGAAACAATAGAGTGGAAGAGAGCGAGTGAGCATAGGAAATAGAGAGTGGATAGAGGAAGAGTGAGAATTGCTAAAAATGAAGGACAAGTGAGAAAGGAGGGAGAAGAGTGAGAGTGTCCATCCCTCTCTCTCCTTTCCCGCCCTCTCTATTTCTCTCCCAATCTCTCATCCCTCTCTCTGGTCACTCACACTCCTTATCTTCCTTGTCCTTCTCCCTGTTCTCCCTCTCTCCCATCTCTTTATCTATCCACCCTCCCTGCCTCTGTCCTGAACTCACTCTCTTCTCTCCTGACTCCTATATGTATCTCTTCTCTCTCTCCTCTTGCTTAATTTTCTCTTTATATATCTCTCTCTGCCTCCCTCCCTCCCTCCCTCTCTCCCTCAATCTATCTCCCTTCTCTCTTATTCTCTCTCTCACTCCCTCTCTGTATCTTTCTCTTTCTCCCAAATTCTTTCTCTCCCTTGTCCATCCCTCACTTTCAATCTCTCTTGTCCCTCCCTCCCTCATACCAACATCTCTCCCTCCTTACCTCTCTATGTGTTTCTCTCCCTATCCTCTTACTTCTAACTCTCTCTATGTGTTTCAAATTCTCTTCTCCTTCTTCTCATTCTCACTTCCTCTCTGTCACACCTTCTCTCTAATTCCCTCACGTTCACTATCTTCTATCTCTCTCGCACTCTTCATCTCTAGCACTCTCTCCCTTTGTCTCTCTCCTTGTATCTATACATCTGTCTTTCTCTGTCTACCTTCATCTCTCTCTTCCTCTCTTCTTATCTCTTCTCTCTACCACTCTCTCACTCTCTCCTCACTATCGCTCTTTATTTCTTGCTCTTCTATGTCTCTCTTGCTCACTCACTTTCTCCTACTCTCTCACTCTCTTCTCTCTCTAACTTGAACCCTCCCTTTCTTTCTCTCTCTCACTCTATACCTTGGCATCAATCTCTCTTTCTCTATATATCTCTCTCTCTTTATCTCTCTATAACACTCTCTACCTCCCTCTTTCATTCTCCCTCTCTTTCCCCTCTTGCTTTCTCTCTTATTGTCATATATCTTCAGTAAGAGCAAGGAAGGAAGGGCGGGAGAGGCTGATTAAGAGAGAAAACCAGAGTGTGTGAGGGATATAGAGCATGAGAATGAGAGAGAGAGTAAGGGTCCATTTATTGCAGCTTATTTGGTGCATTAGTATTTTGAAAACACAGCTGACCTATTTGGGTAAACTAGTTTTGGCAGCTTATGCATATTCAAAATGCTAAAAATAGCATTTTCAAACCACACCTATCTATGTCTGGTGGTAGCTTTCTGGCAGTGGTTTGGCTTTTCCAAAAAAAAAAAATTTGTAATATCCACCGCCCCTAGCTTATCAGCAACTATTCAATAAGCTGCAACTGCCCTAAACAGACCCTAAGAGGGAGAGCGAGGGAGAAAGATGAAGAGAGAAGAGAGATAGAGTAAGAGAGAAGGAAAAGTGCGAAGGAGGGAGAGAGAAAGAGCAACATATAAGATGATAGAGGGAGAGTAAGAGAGAGAGAGAGAAATAGAATTAGAGGAGGTCTAAGAGGTAGAGAGATAAAGTGGGAGTGAGAATGGGACTGATAAAGAGAGAGAGTGTAGTAGAAAGGTGAAGCTATTTAGAGAGAGCACAAAGGATGTAGAGCAAAAGAAAAATAGTAAAAGAGAAAATAGAGATATTATGAGAGAAATAGAGAAAAGGAAGGAAGGAGGCTGGAGGGAGGGATAGAAATAGAAAAGTGCTTGCTAGAAAAAAGGAAAAAAATGAGAGAGGAAAAAGGATGGAGGGATGGAGAGTTGACAAAGAAGGAGGATAGGGGATAGAGAGGTTGATAGTGCAAGAGAGATAAGAAAGGGGAGTGAGCACAAGAAAAAAAATAGAGAGAATTGAGAGCAAGTGAGATAGAGGAAGTGAGGGAGGGAGTGAGAGAAAGAAACATGATAAAGAGATTAGAGAGATAGAAGATAGAGGGAGAGAGTGTGAGATAATGATATAGAAAGGAGGCAGAAAGGGAGAGAGATGAAAGAAAGTAAGAGAAAAAGAAAGATGCATATAGAGTAAGTGAGAGAGAGAAAGAGAGAAAAGTTATAATATAAGAGAAAGGGAAAGAAAGAGGGTGGTAGAGTTATAGAGCAAGATTATAGGAGAGAGAGAGAGGAAGATCGAGATCATGGAAAAAAGATGGGGAAGAGAGAGAAAAAAGGAGTCCTAGGAACAAATTGTAATGGAGGGTAGGTGTGAGGGGGAGAGAGTGAGTTAGAAAAAGGGAGGGAGAGAGAGAATGAGGGTGAGAGCAAAAGAATGGGAGAGAGTTAAAGAGACGAGCAATAAAAATAGAGAGAGTGCAGGAGATAAACCGACATGGTGAAGATTGCTTGAGAAAGGTGAGAGAAAGGGAGAAAGATTGATAGATGGAAAATGAGTGAGAAAGAGGGAGGCAGAGAGGAAGATGGAGGTCAAAAGAGAAACAATGTGGGAGAGAGTGAGAGGGAGAGAGTGTGGGAGGAGAGAGGGATAAAGAGGGAGAGAGAGAGGAAGGAAGAGAGAGATAAGTGAGAGAGAGAGAGGGATAAAAGGGGAGCAAGACATAGAAAGAGTGGAAGAGAAATAAGAAATGAAAGTGAGTTAGAAAGAGGATGAGAAAGTAAAAGAGATGAAGAGTGAGATGGTAAGGGAGTAAAGAGAGCAAACTTTGACAGAAGAGAGAAATTCAAGAACAGAGAAGGAGAATGAGTGTGTGTGTGAGGGAGAGATGAAGAGATAGATGAGAGGAGGGTGTAGAGAGAAAGAGAAGAATGAGAGAGGAAAAGAGTAGGTGAAGAGAGAGAAGAGAGAGTCAAATAGAGTAAGCAAAAGAGATAGACAAAAAAATGAAGAGAGAGCAAGAAAGATAGATAGAGAAAGAGAGTGGAGAGCAAGATAAGGCTTGTGAGAAAGAGAATAAGAAATGGAGAGAGAGCAAGGCAGAGGGAGAGAGATCGAGAGAAGAGAGAAATTGAGGAAGAGAAGAAGGAGAGAGAGAAATGGAGATGGCGAGAGAGTGTGTCAGGGGGAGATAGAAGAGATTGCCAGAGGAGAGAGAATTGAGAGAGTGAGAGAGGGAGGTAAGAATATAGAGACAGGAGAGAGATAAGCGAGTAAAGAGGAAGTGAGTATAGAAAGTGTTAGAGAGGGGAATATAGAGAAGAGATTGAATAGAAAGAAAGGGATGAGAGGCAGAGCGAGAAAGGGAAAAGAGTGAATGGGTGATCGAGAATGTTGAAGAGATTAAGGGGAAGAAGGGAGGGAGGAGGTGGTACAAGAGAGTGAGAGAAAGAGGTGGGGAATGTGAACAAAGCATGAGAGAGTGAGAGTAAGAAAAAGAGAGAGAGAGATAGAAGGAGATAGAGGGAGAAAGGAAGGAGAGTGTCAGAGAATAAGAGCGAGGAGATTGAGAGAGAGTAGAAGAGATAGAGAGAGAAAAAGTGGGAGGGAGGGAGAGAATGGTCTGTAGATGATAAAGAGTGTAGAGGAAAGGAGGGAGAGAGAAATAGAAAGAGGATAAGGAGGGGGAGAAAGAGGGACGTAAGAAGCAAGTGTTGAGCTTTAGAGTGGAAGAGAGAATGGAAGGAGTGGAAAAGACACCAAGCGAGTGAGTGAGCAAAGTGAGAGAGAGTGAGAGAGTGATAGGGAGTGAGACATAAAGTACATAGAGTAAGAGTGATAATATGACAGAGAGAATGAGTGAGAAAAAAGCAAAGGAGAGAGAAAATATTGAGAGAGGGCAGGAGAGTGAGATACAAATAGAGAGAGTGAGAGAGGGAGGGAGAGAGGGGAAGATAGTGGAAAAAGTATGAGAGAGCGAGTGAGAGAGGACTAATCAAGAGAAAATTAAGAGCGATATTATAAGAGAGAAGGAGAGAAAATTTGAAAGAGAAGGTGCTCAAGCGAGTTAGTGACACAGAGTGAGGGAGGTGGAGAAATGAAGGGAGAGAGATAGAGTGAGGGAAAAGAGGGAGAGGAGAGATGAGGAGAGATTGAGGGATAGAGAGAATAAGATAAGTATAGAGAGAGAGAAGAGAGGGTGCGTCAGAGAGGGAGAAAGAGAGTTGGGGAGAGGGAGAGAGTGCAAGAGAGGTTGTGGGATGGAGAGAGAGATAATGAGATTGAGAGTGTGTGTGTGTGAGAGAGAGTGAGGGAGAAAGAGGTAAAGAGTGGCTTGAAAGAGAGAAAGATAGGTAGAGAGTGCAAGGTAGAGGGGTGGGAGAGATGGGAGAGAGCGAGGGAGCGTGAGGGAAGGTAATGAGAGAGATAGAGAGAGAGAGTAAGAAATGTAGTAAAAGTAAAATAGAAAGAGAGAAATGATAAGAGATGGGGAGAGATATATAGTGATATGGTGTTAGAGAGAGAGAGAGAGCTAGGAAGAGGGTGATAAGAGGTTGAGAGGGAAAGGTTGTCGGTGAGGGATAGACCAAGTGAGGGAGGGAGGTAGGGAGAGATAGAGCAACTAGACAGAGAGAGGGGGGATAGAGGGAGAGTAAGAGTGAGATAAAGGGAGGGAAAGAGAGAATGAGAAAGAGAGGGAGAGAAAGATTTAGAGAGTTGAGAGAGTGAAATAAAGATAATGTGAGAGAAAGGGAGAGAGAGGACGGGGAAGGTAGAGAGGGAGAGATGGAGATAGATAGTGAGGAGTGGGATAGAGAAGAGTGAGAGAAGGAGATTAGGAAAAAAAGAGAGTGAAAGAGAAGAGAGTATGAAAGAGATAAAGAGGAGCAAGAGAAGATATAGAGTAGAGGATAGAGTGAGAAAAAAGAAGAGAGTGAGAGAAAGGGAGAAAAAATGGGAGAGGGAGGGAGGGATAGAGTGTGATTGTTAAATTGAGAAAGAGTGAGAGGAAGAGAGGGAGAAAGACGAAGGAGTGAGAGAATAGAGAGAGTAAAGAAAGAGCGATCTCAGTAGAGTGTGAAATAAATAGAGAGATATGGAGGGAGAAGAGAAAATAAAGAGAGAGAAAGAGCAAGAGAGTGAGGGAGAGAGAATGAGAGAGGGTGAGAAAGAGATAGTGGGAGGGAGAGGGGAGAGAGTTAGAATAATAAGAGTGTAAGAGTGAGAGAGAGGGTGAGAGAGAGAGAGACAGAGAAAGGGATTGAGAGCAAGAAATGGAAAGACAAAATGAGATAAAAGAGATAGTAACAGGAATGAGTTAGGAGAGAGGTACAAAAGAGGGAGCGAGATAGAGAGAAAGGGGAGAGGGAGAGAGAAGGGCACATTAGTGAGAGAGATAGAGGAAAGGAGAGAGAAAGAGAGAGAGAGAGAAATGAAAGGGGAGAGGAGCAAGTGAGAGAGGGAGGG
>NEWO01001448.1:4611-21363 GCA_003013225.1 Phalaenopsis aphrodite | reverse complement strand
AGGTAGAGTTTGCAAGAGAGGGGTGTGGGAGAGATGAGAGAGAGAGCAAGAGCAACTGAGGGAGAGCAAATAAGAGAGAGTGAGCAATGGAATTAGAGAAGGAGAGATAAAGAGACAAGTGAAGGAGAAAGAAACATGGAAATATAGCTAGAAAGAGTAAGAAAAAGGCGAGAAAGAGAGAGAAGAAAGAATGAAAGAGGTTGAGAAGAAAAGAGTGAGAAAAAGTATGAGAGATCATAGGGAGAGTACATAAGGGAGGGAGAGAGAAATAGAGAGAGAAAAGGAGATAGGGAGAGGGAGAAAAAGGGATGTAGGGAGGGAGAATTTGAGGGTTGGAATGAGGGAGAGATAGAGAAAGTGATAGAGAGAGGGAGAGAAGGCATGAAATTGAGAGATAGAATAAAAAGCGAGTGACAAAGGGTGAGAGAGTCATAGAGAGTGAGAGAAATGATAAGAAAGAGATGGAGCAAGAGAGAGGTAAAAAGAGAGGAAGGGAGGGAGAGTGAGATAAAGAGATAGAGGATGTGAAGGAAGGAGGGAGAGTGAAACAGAGAGAGCGTAGAAGTGAGGGAGGGAGGGAAGGAGTTAGAGAAGATAGATTTACAAGAGAAAGAGAAAGGGACAGAGGAAGAGTGAGAGAGAGATAGAGGGAGTGAAAGAGAGGGATAGTGAACGAGAGGGTGAGAAGGAGAGAGACTTAGAGAACAGAGAGAGTGAGAGAGATTGAGAGAGAGCAAAAGAGATAAGGAGAGAAAAAGTGGAAGGGAGAGAGAGAGTAGTTTGAAGAAGATAAAGAGAGTAGGAAAGGATGGAGAGGGAAATAAAAATAGGAAAAAAGATAAGGAAGGGGAGAAAGAGGGACCTTGGTAGGGAGTTTTTGAGGGTTGGAATGAAAGAGAGATAGGGAGTGGAGAAGAGAGCATGCGAGTGAGAGAGAAAATAAATAGAGTAAAGGAGATAATATGAGGGAGAGAATGATAGAGAGAAAGAGCAAGCGAGAGAGGTAAGTAGTGAGGGTGGGAAGGAGAGTAAAACACAAAGAGAGGAAGTGAGGGAGGGGGAAGGGGAAGAGAGTGGAGAGAGTGAGAGAGAGAGAGGAGTAATAGAGAGAAGATTAAGAAGGAGATTATAAAAGAGAAGGAGAGAAAGTGAGAAAGATAGAGTGCTCAAGCGAGTGAGAGACACATGAAGAGAGAGGTGGAGATATGAAGGGAGAGAGATAGAGTGAGGGAGAAAAAGGGAGAGGAGAGATGAGGATAGAGTGAGGGATAGAGAGAATAAGATAAGTATGGAGAGAGAGAGAAAAGAGAGGGCGCGTCAAAGAGGGATAAAGAGTGTTGGGGAGAGAGAGAGTGAGCAAGAGAGATTGAGGGAGGGAGAGAGAGCAATAAGGAGATGGAGATAGAGTGTGTGTGTGAGTGAGAGATAAAGAGGTGAAGAGTGGCTTAAAACGTAGAAAGATAGGTAGAGAGTGCGAGAGAGGGGTGGGAGAGATGAAAGAAAGTGAGGGAGAGTGAGGATAAGATTTTAGAAGTAGGTGTGAGAGAGAGTGAGGATAAGTGAGGGAGAGTGATGATAAGTGTGTGTGAGAGAGAGAGCAATAAATGGAGTAAAAGTAAATGAGAAAGAGAGAAAGGATAAGAGATAGGGAGAGCATTTATAAGAAAGGAAGAGAGATATAGCAATAAGCTGTGAAAGAGAGCTAGGAAGAAGGCGATAAGAGGCTGAGAGTGAAAGGCTATAGGTGATGAATAGGCCATGTGGGGGAGGGAGGAAGGAAGAGATAAAGACAAAAGACTACGAAAGAGAGATAGAGGGAGAGTGAGAGAGAGATAAATGGAGAGAGAGAGAATGAGAAAGAGAGGGAGAGAAAGAGGGAGAATTAGAGGAGAAAGAAGAGAGAGCGGGAGAGGTAGAGTGAAAGTGCGGGAGGGAGAGACAAATAAAGGTTTGAGAGAAGAAAGTGAGAGAAAAAGGAGGGAAATAATGAGAAAAAGGGAGATCGAGAGAGAGAGAGAGAGAGAAAGAGGGACGTGGGGTGGGAGTTTTTTAGGGTTAGAATGGGGGAGAGATATAGAGAGATAGAGAGTGAGAGAAAATATAGAGTGAGAGGGATAATAAAAGAGAGATAAAGAGAGAAAGAGAGTGTTAGAGAGGGATTGGGGAAAGAGAGACGGTGAGAGCGAGTAAATGGGAGAAAACAAATAGATTCAAAGAATGAAAAGATAGAGAGAAAGAGGGGTGGAGTGAAAGAGAGACTAAACCCTGTCTCCTTTTTATCTACTCTCCATCCCTCCCTCCCTCTTTGATCTCTCATTTTTTCTCTCTCTAGCTGGCACTTTTTAATTTCAATCACTCCCTCTAGCCTCCTTCCTTCCTTTTTTCTCTTTCTCTCATAATATCTCTATTTTCTCTTTTACTATTTTTCTTTTGTTCTACCTTCTTTGTGCTCTCTCTTAAAAGCTTCACCTTTCTACTGCACTCTCTCTCTCTCTCTCTCTCTTTGTCACTCCCATTCTCACTCCCACTTTATCTCTCTACCTCTGTTAGACCTCCTCTATCTCTCTCACTCTCCTACTCTCCCTCTATCTTCCTATATGTTACTCTCTCTTTCTCTCTCCCCCGTCCCTCTTTTCCTTCTCTCGTACTCTATCTCTCTTCTCTCTTCATCTTTCTCCCTCGCTCTCCCTCTTAGGATCTATTTGAGGTAGCTACATCTTATTGAATAATCTACTGATAAGCTGATTAAAAATAATTTGTTGACAAGCTAAGTGCGGTGGCTATTACAAATTTTTTTTTTGAAAAGCCAGCCTACTGTCAAAAAGCTGCCATCGCACTTAGATAAGTGCAGTGTGAAAATGTTGTTTTTAATGTTTTGAAAATGCATAAGCTACCAAAATGCAGTTTACCCAAACAAGCCAGGTGTGTTTTCAAAATGCCACCGCACCAAATAAGCTGCCCCAAATGGACCCTTACTCTCCCTCTCATTCTCATGCTCTATATCCCTTACACCATCTCGTTTTATCTCCCAATCAATCTCTCCCGCCTTTCCTTCCTCACTCTTTCTAAAGATATATGATAGGGAGAGAGAAAGTAAGAGGGGAGAGAGAGGGAGAATGAAAGAGGGAGGTTGAGAGTGTTATAGAGAGATAAAGAGAGAGATAGAGTGAAAAGAGAGATCGATGCCAAGATATAATGGGAGAGAAAGAGAGAAAGTGAGGGAGAGTGCTAGAGATGGAGAAAGAGAAGACAAAGAAAGAGAGATGTATAGAGGCAGGGAGAGAGACAAAGGGAGACAGTGATAGAGATGTAGATTAGGAGAGAGATAAAAGATAGATAGAGTGAATGTGAGGGAAGGAAAGAGAGGGTTTGACAGAGAGGAAGTGAGAATGAGAAGAAAAAGAAGATGGAGAAGCTATAAGAGAGAGTGAGAAGTAAAAGGATAGTGAGAGAAAGATAGAGAGAGGTAAGGAGGGAGAGATGTAGATATGATGGAGGGAGGTACAAGAGATATTCAAAGTGAGGGATGGACAAGAAGAGAAAGAATTTTGGAGATAGAGAGAGAGAGAAAGAGTGAGAGAGAGCATATGATAGAAGAGATATAGATGAGGGAGGGAGGGAGGGAGGGAGAGAGGGAGGGAATATATAAAGAGAAGATTGAATAAAAGGATAATGAGAAGAGATACATATAGGAGTCAGGAGAGAAGCGAGACAATCGAGTGAGTTAAGGACAGGGGCAGGGAGGATGGTTAGAAAAAGAGAGGGGAGAGAGGGAGAACAGAGAGAAGGAAAAGAAAGATAAGGAGTGTGAGAGAGCAGCGAGAGGGAAGGGAGATAGTGAGAGAAGGAGAGAGGGCGAGAAAGGAGAGAGAGTGATGGACACTCTCACTCTTCTCCCTCTTTCTCTCTCACTTGTCCTCCTATCTTTCTAGCAATTCTAACTCTTCCTCTATCCACTCTCTAGAACTTATGATCACTCGCTCTCTCCCACTCTATTGTTTCTCTCTTCTGATCTTGCTACCCTTTTTTCTTTCTTTTCTTTATCTCTGTCCCTTTCTCTCCCACCCTCCCTCTTGCTTTCTCTCTCCCTCCCTCTCTCTTTCCACCAACTCTAAATATCTATATCATCCTCCCTCCCACCCTCCCTCACTTCATTCTACCTCTCTCTCTCCCCTCTCCATCTCTCTCCATTCCTGTTTCAGTCTCTCTCTTTATCCTTGCACTTCCTCTCTCTCCCTCTTTTGCTCTATCTCTCTTTATTCTTTTAGTCTCTCTTATTCTATCTCTCTTTGTCTCTCACTCTCAGTTACTCTTCATTCTTCTCTCTCTTTCTCTTGCTCTTTTTTAATGTCCATCTCTCTCCCCCTTTCTCTATATCTCTCTTTTGTCATTTCTTGTCTCTTTCACACTTTTCTATCTCTCTGTCTTCTTTCTTGTCTCTTTCACACTTTTCTATCTCTCTCTCTTCTTATTTTTCTCTCCCTCTCCCTTATATTATTCCTCTAGCTCACTCTTCTATGTCATGCTCTCTTACTCATTCTTACTATCACTCCTTCTCTCTCTTCTCACTCTCCCTCTTTCTCTCTCATAATCTCTCTCATCTCATTCTCCCTTTCTATCTGCCTCTCACTTCTCACTTTGCCTTCATTCTCACTATCTCTCTCCTTGTCTTCTACCCTCCCTCTATCCCTCACACGCACTCTCTCATGTCCCTCCCTTCGTTTCTTGCTCCCCCCTTTCTCACTCACTTTACTCTCGCCATCTCCCACACTCACTCACTCACTCACTCAATCTCTCTCCCTTCTATTGGCTCTCTCTTTTACACTCGCTAAATATCTTTTATCTCTCTTTCGTTTCTATGTCCCTTTCTCTTATGCATTCTTCTACTCTCCCACCTTCTCCCTCTTTCCCTCCCTCCTACCCTACCTCCCCACCTTCCCCTAACTCTCATGCTCTTCACCCCCTCTCTCCCCCTCTATCGATTTTTCTCGCTTGCACGCTCTTCATCTTTATGTCATTCTCTATTTATCTATATATCTCCCTTCTATTACTCTCTCTTGCTTAATCTCTATTTGTCTCTCACCTTCCTTTACTCTTCTTCCCCTCTCGCTTTCTCTTGCTCTACTTCCATCTCTCTCCTACCTTATCCCTCCCTCTCCCTTGCCCATCCTCCCTCTCTCTCCTTCTCTCTCCTACTCTCTTTTCTATCTATACCCATTCTTTCCCTCTATTTCTTTTGCAATCTATCTTCCCATATCTATTGCTTTGCTCCCTCACTCTCCCTCTATTTATCTTCCTCATCACGTACACTCATGCTCCCTCTCTTCCTGCTTTTTTTAGGTCTCTGTCACTCTCCCTCTCCCTCTTTTTTACTCTATCTCCTCTCTCTCTCTCTCTTTTTCCCCCTCTCTGAGCTTACCTCCCTCATGGTATCTCTCTTATTATATATTTTTCTCTCTATCTCTCTCTCTCATGTTAAATCAATCTTTCTCTCCCTCTCCATTTATTTCTCTAATCTCCCTCTCACACCCTCTTCCCCACTCACTCACTCTCTGCGTCTCTCATCTTTCATTTCTCTCTCTCTTTGTCTTTTTCTCTTTATGGCATACTCTCTCTATTATCTCACTCTCTCCTCTTTCGCTCTCTCTTTTCTTTCACTCTCTCTTTCTCTCTCTCTCACTTGCTCTATCTCGTTGTCTTTATCCCACCCTCTCTCCCTCTCTCTCTCTCACCCACTCTCTCTCTCACCCACTCTCTCTCCCTTACTCCCTCCCTTCATCTTTTTCTCTCTCACACTTTCTATCTTCTCTATAAACTTCATGTCTTTCTTTCTCTCTTTCTCTCTCTAGCTTTATCAATCTCATGCATCTCTTCTCAATTTTCCCCTTCCATCCTACCTCCCTCACTTCCTATTCTCTTCTTATCACCACCTCTCGCTCTTTGATTTACTCACCCTTCTCTACCCATCTCTCCCTCGCCTCAATAAATTTTTATCGCTCTCCCGATCTCTTCTCATTCTCTTTTTATCTCACTAGTTCTATTTTTCTTGCTCTCTTTTCTTCCATGTCCCAGACTCTATGACTCTTTCTATCTTTATTCTCTTTCTCCCCCACAACGCCCCTATCTTGCACTCTCGCTCCCTCACTCTCACTCAATCCACCCTCACTCTTCTACTCTCCATCTTTCTTTTGTTCTCACTACCACTCTTCATCCCTTGCTCTCTCCCTCCCTCCCTCCTAATCCATACCTCTACCTAGATCTCACTCCATCCCACATTTTCTTATATCTATCTCTCTCTCATCCCATTTCTCGTGCTTTTATCTCTCCCATCCACTCTCTCTTACTACCACCCTCCCTCTTTCTCTCTTTCACCATTTCTCTCTATCTCACTCTTCAATGCTCATTCATCTCTAATTTCCTTATCTTTCTTTTAAATCTCATGCTATCATTCTCTCTCACTCACTCACTATTATTCATTATCTCTTCTCATATTCTCCACCTCTTTGTTTCTCTCCTAACATCTTTGCTATCATTCCCTCTCTCTCTTCCCTCCCCATCTCTCTATTGCTCTTTCGATCTTTCTCTCTTTATCCTCGCACTTCCTCTCTCTCATTCTCTCTTTTTTCGCTTAGTCTCTCTTACTCCATCTCTCTGTCTCTCACTCTCACTTACTCTTCATTGTTCTCTCGCCTTCTCTTATTTTTTTTATTTGACCATCTCTCCCCCCTTTCTCTGTATCCTTCTTTTGTCATTCCTTGTCTCTTTCGCACTCTACTATCTCTCCGTCCTATGTAGTCTTCTGCCCCTCTCCCTCATATTATTCCTCTAGCTTTCTCATCTATGTCTTCCTCTTTCACTCATTCTTACTTTTAATCCCTCTCTCTCTTCTCCCTCTCCCTCTTTTTCTCTCATGATCTCTCTCATCTCATTCTTCCTTTCTGTATGTCTCACTCTTCTCTCTTTGCCTTCATTCTCTTTAGTTGCTCTCCCTTCTCTCTCTCACCTTTACTCTCTCACTCTCTTTGCTTCACTAAGTCTCTCTAACTTTCTCACTCTCTCTATCTTTCTTACTCACCTTTTCTCCCTCCCTCTCTCACTCCATCCCTCCCTCCCTTCCTCTCTCCCTTCATCTCCTTTCTCTCTCTTCGTCTCTCCCTCTCACTACCTTTCACTTATTTATGTCTTCCAATATTACTTCCCCCTCCTTCCTTCCTTCATCTTAAACAACCTCACACTCTCATGTCTTCCTTTCTTTTCCTCTCTTTCCTCTCATTTTTATTTCCCTTTTGTCTCTCTCTCTCTCTCTTCCCCTCGATCCTCTCTCCTTTCTCATTCACCGCTCTCTTTATCTCCAACCACATCCCCTCTCATTAAGTCGTTCTTTTTTTATCTCCTCTCTTTTAAGTAACTCTTCTCTATCTTCTTGCTCTTTGTTCCCATCCCTCCCACTCCCTCTCCCTCCCTCCCTCCTTTCTCACTCTATGTCTCTTCATTGTTTCCATCTCTCTCCTTCCTTCTAGCCCTCCCTCCATCCCTCACGAGCACCCTCTCATGTCCCTCCCTTCATTTCCTGCTCTCCCCCTTTCTCACTCACTTTACTCTAACTATCTCCCACGCTCACTCACTCACTTGATCTCTCTCCCTTTTATTGCCTATCTCTTTCACACTTGATATATCTCTTTCATCTCTCTTCCGTTTCTATGTCCCTTTCTCTTCCACCCTCTTCTGCTCTCCCTCCCTCTCCCTCTCTTTTCTCNTCTCTTCATTCGTTCCATCTCTCTCCTTCCTTCCAGCCCTCCCTCCATCCCTCACAAGCACCCTCTCATGTGCCTCCCTTTGTTTCTTGCTCTCCCCCTTTCTCACTCACTTTACTCTAACTATCTCCCACGCTCACTCACTCACTTGATCTCTCTCCCTTCTATCGCCTATCTCTTTCACACTTTTTATATCTCTTTTATTTCTCTTCCGTTTCTATGTCCCTTTCTCTTCCACCCTCTTCTGCTCTCCCTCCCTCTCCCTCTCTTTTCTCCCTCCAACCTTACCTCCCTACCTGCTTCTAACCCTCTTGCTCCTTACCCCCTCTCTACCCATCTTTCAATCTTTCTCTCTTAAATGCTCTTCATCTCTATCTCATTCATTATTTATCAATCTCTCTCTCTCTCTTCTCTTACTCTCTCTTACTTTTTTCTCTATTTGTCTCTCACCCTCTCTGTCTCTCTTACTCTCTTTTATCTTTCTCCCTCTCACATACACTAATTCTCTCTCTCTTCCTGCTCTCCCGAGTTCTCTATCACTCTCCCACGTCCTCTCTCTTACACTCTCTCCCTCTTTCTCTTCCTCTCCAACCTTGCCTCTGTCATGGTCTCTCTCTTATTATAAAACTTTCTCCTATTTATCTCTCACTCTCGTGCTAAATCACTCTCACTCTCCCTCTCAATCTTTTTCTCTAATCTCTCTCCCTCACTCCCTCTTACCCTCTCTCTCGCTCTCTACGCCTCTTCTCTTTCATTTCTCTCTCTGTCTCTCCTGTTCATGCTTACTCTCTCTATTATCTCACTCTCATTATTCTCTTACTCCCTCTTTTCTTTCTCTCTCTCATTATCTCTCTCTCATCTAATCTTACTTGCTCTCTTTATCCAACACTCTCTTCGTCTCTATCTCGCTCTTCTTTCTCCCATATCTTTCCTCTCTCACCCACTCTCTCCCTTCCTCCCTCTCTTCATGTTTTCCTCTCTCACTCCATATATCTTCTCTATTTAACTTCATGTCTTTCTTTCTCTCTATCTCTCCCTAGCTTTATGTTCCTCATGCTTTTTCTTCTCTATCTTCCCCTTCCATCCGACCTGCCTCTCTTCCTATTCTCTTCTTATCACTCCCTCTCGCTCTTTTATTTCTTTCCTTCTTCTACATATCTCCACCTCACTTCTTTTTCTTTCTCACTCTCTATTCTTCTCTATCTATTTCTCGCTTTTTTGTGTCCCTCCCTCTTCCTTTCCCTCACTCATGCCTTCCATCACTTCTTCACTCCATCACTCTCTTCCTTCTATCTCGCTCTTTCTCCTTCTCTTTTATCTCTCCTCCCTCTCTCTAGTCTCTCACACTCTCTATCTTCCTCTCTCATTCTCTTGGTTCTCCTACTCTCAGCTCTGTTTATTTATCCATCCTCCCTGCCTCTATACTTAACTCACTCGATTGTCTCCTCTCTTGACTCCTATTTGTATCTCTTCTCTCTCTCTTCTTGCTATATCTTCTCTTTATATCTCTCTCTTCTACTTTCCTTCCCTCCCTCCCTCTCAATCTATTTCTCTTCTCTTATGCTCTCTCTCACTATTTCTCTACCTCCCAAATACTTTCTCTCCCTCGCTCCATCCCTCATACTCACTCTCTCTTGTCCCTCCCTCCCTCCTCCCAGCATCTCTCCCTCCTTGCCTCTCTCTATGTCTCTCTTCTCTTACTCCACTTATATTACTCTTTCTCACTCCCTCTCTCTTTATTTCTCACTCTCAGTCTTCTTCCCTCTATCTCTTTATCTTACTCCTCATTGTCTCTTGTTCTTTATCTCCCTCCCTTCCTCTCATTTAATCCTTTTGTCAGTCTCAAACTCTCTAGCTCTCTCCCAAATTATCTCTGATTCTCTCTTTCTCTTCCCTATTACTCAGTCTCTCTCTTTTCTCTCTCACTCTGCTAATTTCACCCTATCTCTTCTTTCTCTCTTACCCATCCTCTTTAGCTCTATCTCTATCCCTCTCCCCTCCCTCTCTCCCTTTTTCTTTGTTTTACTCTCTTTTCTCTCTCTTCTCTTTCAAGCTCTCTCACTTGCTGGTTCTCTTTTTTTTTCTCTATCTCTTTGCTATTTCTATATCTCCTCTGTCACTCTTCTTCTCTCACTTTCTCTTCTCGCTCTCTCTTGCTATCTATCTCTCCCCCGTTCAACTCTCTCTGTATTTCAGTCTCTCATGCATGCTCTTTCACTATTCTCATGCTTCCTCTTTTCTTTCTCTCTCTCCCAGTCTCTCTATCTAACTCTTGCCCGCCTCCCACATCTTCCCTACTTCTCTCCTCCCTCCTTTCTCCTCACTCTCTCTTACTCTCTCCCTCTTTATCACACAATCTCTCCCCTCTCTCTATTCTCTTCTCTCTCTTCACCTCTTTTGCGTTCTTTATTTCCCCTTCCCTCTCTCCAGCTCCTTTCTCTCTCTCCTCTCTATGTTTATCCTTCTTTACCTCCCTTAATGCCTCTCTCTCTCTCTCTTCTATCTCCTCTCATTGTCTCTTCTCTTTTTGTTCTCCCTCTCACTCTCCTTCCCACTCTCTTACACTCTCGCTCCCAAACTCACTCCTTACTCTCTCCCTCTCCCACCCACTCTCTCTTCCCTCTTCTCCCTCTTCCTCTCCCATCTACTCTCTCCTCCTCCCTCTACATCTTTTACCCTCTTTTCTCTCTCTTCTTCTCTCCCTCCCTTCCTTTCTCTCTTCCTCCCTTTATCTCTCCCTCTCTTATCTCTCTCACTCAATCTCTTTCTAATTCTATCCCTCTTTCATCCCTCTCTTTCTCTCTCCCCTTTGTCACTTTATCTTTATCTTCTCTCTCCACTATCACACACTCTCATTTGTCTCTATCTTCTCTTGCTCTCTATTCCTTTGTCTCTCTTTCTGATCTATATGTCTCTCTCTCTATTCTTCTATCTCAGCATATCTCTGCCCTCCCCATTCCTCCCTTTCTCTCTCTTCTCTTTCTCTCTCTCTCTTGCCCAATATCTCCCTCTCTCTTTCTCTTTATCTTTCTCCTTTTCCCTCACTTACGCCTTCCATCTCTCATTCACTCCCTCCATCTCACTCCTTCCATCATGTCCTCTTTAACTCTCCTTTCATTTCTCGCTCTCTCTCATCACCCCTCTCTCCTTTCATCTCTCTCACTCTCTCTTTTTATTTTCTCTCATTCATTCCATCCTTTCTCTCACTCTGTTTTGTGCTCTCCCACTTTCTTGTACATGATCTTTCTCTCCTTCTTTCCCTCTATCTCATTCTCTGTCTGTCCCTCCCTCTCTCTCTCTCTCTCACTCTTTGTATCTGTCTTCTTGCTATCCTCCCCTTTGTCCCTTATATCTCTCTCCTCCCTCGTTCTTTCTTGCTTGCTCTCCCCCCTCACTCTCTTCCTCTTTCTTTTTCTCTCACTCACATTCTTATTCCCCCCTCTTCCCTCTCCCCTCACTTTCTCTTCATCTCTATCTCTCCCTCACTCTCTTGCTCTCTCTATAATATCACTCTTGCTCTCACACTCTCTCTCTTCTCACTCTCTAAATCTCCTCCCCCTCTCTCTCTTGATCTCTCTCTTCTCTCTACATTCTCTCATTCTACCTCCCACCTACCCTTTCTCTTTCACCATCTCTGTAAGCCTCACTCACTCTCTCTCTTTCTTTCTCTTTCTCTCTTCTCTCCCTTTGCCACTTTCTCTATCTATCTCACCCTCCCTCTCCAATTCTCTAACTTTCTCTCCCATCCATCCCTCTCTCACCAGTTTTCCTTCTCTCTCTTATCTCTTTTTCACTCTCTCTCTATCACTCTCATTCAATCTATGAAAATTCTCTATCTCTCCTCTCTCTTGCTCTTTCAGTTTCTCTCACTCACTGTCCCTAGTTGGCTCAACATCTTCTCTCCCTTTTATATTTTGTTCTCCCTCCTTCTCTCTCTACCTCTCTCTCTCCCTCCCTTCCTCTCTTTCCCTCTCCCTTCTCTTGCTTACTCTTCTCCTTTGTTTTTATGCTTACACTCTCTCTTCTTATCTCTTCTTTGCTCATTTTCCTCACTCAAAAAGTCTCACTCACTTTCTCGATCGCTCTCCCTCTCTCAGCTTCTTTCCTTTATTTATATCTCTCTCCCTTTTTTTGACCCTCCCTCTCTCTCCAACTCTCTAAGTCTCATTCTTATATTTTTCCTCTCTCTCTCTTTCCCCTTGCCTTTCTTCTCTTACTCTCCCTCCCTATCCGCCTTCCTCTCTCTATCATTTTATGTTTTTCTTCCCTCTCTCTCTTTCACTCCTTCCATATTTCTCTCACTCTTGCTCCTCTCTCTCTCTATCTCATCTGCATCTAGCTATCTCTTTCTCCCTATCTCAATCATGTCTTCCATCACAATCTCACTCTCTCACATTTTCTCTTATCTTTTTCTCTCACTAACTCTTCCACGCTCTCTTTCTGAGTCTCTCTCACTTGCTTTTTTACCATTCTATCTCTTGCACTCTCTATCTCTCTCCATTCCTTTGTCCCTCTTTCTTATTTTACCTATCTCTTTCTATATATCTATCGTGCTCTCTCTTCCTCTCTTTCCCTAGCTCATTCTAATTCTCTCTCTTTATCTTTCTCCCTCCCTCTGGCTCTATTACTCTTCGTGTCCCTTTATCGCTCCTTCTCTCCATATCTTGCTCTCTCACCCTCTCTCTCTCCCTCGCTTTTATTATCTCTTGCTCTTTTCTCTCATTCTTTGTCACTTACTCTCTATCAATTTCACTTCTTGCTCTATATCTCTCTCCCCACTCCCACCCACTCTCTCTTTCTCTATCTCTCTATCCTTACCCCACACTAACTCCATACACAGCTCCAAAACCTCTCAAGAATTATCTTTAATCATTCTTCTCTTTCTTCCCCTCCAACCCTTTCTTTAACTCTCTCTTTTTTTGCTTCTTGTCTTTACCCATTCGTCTGTATCTGCCTCTCTCTTCTTCATTTTAACTCTCTCTCCCACTCCCTTCACTACAACCCTCCCTCCCTTATATCCATCATTCTCACACCTTTCTTTCTTAGTTACTTTATCTCTCTTTTTCTCTCTCAAACCTCTCTTTCTTCTCCCCCTCACTATCTCTCCCTTTCTTGCTCTATCCCTCTCTCTATCTCCATACATCTCCCTTTATCTTTTCCTACCATCTCTTCTTTCCTCTCTCGCTCTCTCTCATTATCTTCATCTCTCTCTCACTATCTTCAATGCTCTCTCTCTCCCTCCCTCTCTCTTACTCTCTCTTTCTCTATTTAGATCTCTTGGTAGCAAGCGTTATCCTTTCCCCGTGCACTGTCTCTCACTCATTCTATATCTTTCTCACTTCCTCGCTTCTCTTTTTACATCTCTTGGTTGCAAGCGTTATCTTCTCCCCTTGCACTCTCTCCCACTCATTCTATATCTATCTCACTTCCTTGCTCTCTCTCTCACACACACACACACACACTTGCTTTGCCACTCACCTTCTCTCCCTCCCTTTAGTTGGATACCTCTCCCATATTCACTTTACAAATTTTTTAAATTTTTACCGAGCCCTTTTTTCTATTCCTCTCTTGCTCATCCTTTCATTTTATCTCCCTCTGACTCTCTCTCACTCTCTTCTGACTCTCTCCATCTACTCCATATTCTCTCACTCCCTCATGTTTTCCCTCCCTTCCTCTCTCTCTTAAGATCCCTACTTTGTGGTCCTTTATCTGTCTCTTGTCCTCACCCAAAATTTTTCTGTTACTTTCTTCTATATTGTTCATGTTTCTCTCTCACCTTCGCTCCCACTGTCTCTACTCCCATTCCACCCTCTATCTTTCTCATGCACTATCTTTCTCCTTAACACAATAGCTTCCACTATCGATCTCTCTCTCCTTCTTCCTCTCTCTCTCTCTCTCTTTTCATGCACCCTCAACCTTGTTCTCACCTTCTCTCCACTATTTCTATAAACTTCTCTCTTTTTTCCCTTTCTCTCTTTCTGTCTATTAATATCTCTTTATCTCTCCCCCTCCCAATCCTATTTTTGCTCGATTTCTCTTGTTATTTATTCCTCTCTGTTCCAACCTCACTAATTTTCTCCATCCATATTCTCTCTCTTCTCTATCTCTATTATCTCTCTTGTCCCCTTTCACGCCCTCTCTCTCACTCACTCGATCACTCCCTTTCTCACTATTGCTCGCTCCTTGCCTCACTCCTTCTCTTCATCTATGTTTCTCTCTGTATCCTTGTATAATTATATTACAATTTCTCCCGTCATAATTTTCTCCCCTCGCTCATCCTTCTCCTCCCTCTCTCGCTCCCTCTTATTCTCTCTTCTCTCACTATCTTATTTCTCTCTATCAATCTCTTTATTTTGCTCATATATTTCATATTCTCACTCTCTCTCTTAGTCTTCCTATCTCTTCCTTTCTCATTCACTATACCATTCTCTCACCCTCTCTTCCCTATTGTTATCTCTTGCTCCTCTTGCTCTCTTTCCCTCGCTTGCTCCTCCCTCTCTTCCTTGCTCTCTTTCTCTCTCCCTTAATTTTTTTGTCCTTCTCTTCCACTCCTCCCACTCTCTATCACTCTTGATCTCCGTCTCTTCTCTCTATTCTCCCTCTCTCCCCCTCTCCCCCTCTATATTACTCTCTCCCTCCCTTCTCTTTCTACCTCTCTCACAATTCCTCTCCTTCTCTCTCTCCTTCACTTCATCTCTCTTTCTCTCTTACTTTCTCACTCCCTTACTAGATTCTTTTTATCCGTATCTTTTCGAATATTTCTTTCTTACTCTTGCTCCTTATTACTCCCTCTTTCTCTTGCTCTCTCTCACTCCCTCCCTTTCATTACCTATACATATTTCTCTTTCTCAATCTTCAAATATAGTTTCCTTCCTTTCCTCTTTTCTCCCACACTCTCCTTTTCCTCTCACCTTCTCTCTCAGTCTACATCAATCAAATTATGTCTCACTCTATTCAAGTCATTCTCATTCTCTCTCTCTTCCCTATCTTACCTCTCACTCTCTATATCTCTCTGTTGCTCTTTTTTATCCCTCTCTCTTGCTCCTCACTCTCTCCATATCATTAACTCTATCCACCTCTCTCAATCTCTCCTTCCCTTGCTCTTTTTTCGCAATCTCTCACTCTCTCTCTTTTTGCGCTCATTCTCACTCTCTCTCCATCTCTTTCCTTCACGCTCTCTCCCACTATATATACTTAGCTCCTGCCATCTTTTTTCTCTCTCCAACTCTCATTTCTCAATCTCTCTTGGTTGATCTCCTTATGCCTCCCTTACTCTCTCACTATATCTCCCTCTATCTCTTGCTCTCTTTCGCACTCTAACCCTCTCCTTATTGTTCTCTCTCTCTAACACCCTACCCACTCCCACTCTCTCCCTCTCCCCCATCTCTCTCACTCGCTATTGCTCTGACACTCTCACTCACTCTATCTCTTTCTATCCTTTTCTCGCTCTCTCACACCCGCACTTTCTGCCCGTCTCTGTCTTTCCTGCTCTTCCTTTCTTACTCTCCCTCCCTCCTCTCTCCCTCTCCATTTTCACTCCCTCTCCCTCTTTATCTCTATTTTCTCTTTCTACTTCACTCTCAAGCTCTATCTTTCAATTTCTCACTCTCTCTCTCTCACTCCACGACCAATCCTTATTCACTCACTCTTTCTCTTTGTCAATAATCTCTACCTAACTCTCCATTTACTCACACTTTCTCTCTCTTTCTACCTCTTCTCTCTCTCTCCATTCTCCATCTCCCCATCACATCCTCACTCACTCATTATTCTTTATGTCAACCCCTATGCATCCCACACACTCTCTCAATATTCTCTATCTTGAGTGATTGAGAGGGGCGAGAAAGATTGAACAAGAGATAAATACAAAAGAGAGAGTGAGGGAAGAGAGTGAGAGAGAGTGAGGGCAGAGAGTGAGATAAAGATGTATGTGAGAGAGAGAATGAGGGAGTGAGAGAGAGAGAGGGAGGGAGTGAGAGAAAGAAGCATAAGAGAAAGTGAGAAATAGTGAGAGAGATAAGAAGAGGGAGACAAGAAAGCAATACAATAATAGAGTGAAAGGTGATAAAAGAGAGTGAGTGATAAAGCAAGAGAAAGAATAAGCGAAGAAAGAGAGGAAAGTAAGAGTGATAGAAAAGAGAGCAAGAAAGAAAGAGCAAGAGTGAGTGAGTGAGAGAGGACATTGAGTGAGAGGGAGAGGGAGGGAGGGAAGTGAGAGAGAGAAGAAGAAAGAGTGAGGGAGTATGGAGAGGGTTAGGGAGAGAAAGGGTGGGTATCTCACTCTTCTATCTGTCTCTCACTCTTTATGTACATCTCTCTCTCCCTCTCTCCCACTATCTTGATTCATTCTACATCGGTCCATCTCGCTCATTCTGACTCTCTCCCTCTTTACTATTCTCTTTATCATATTCGCTCTCTCTCATGTTCTATGCCTCTCGCTCCCTTCATCTATCTTTATTTCAATCTTACTCATGCATGCTCTCTCTGTATTCTAATGCTTCCTCTTTTCTCTCTCTCTCTCTCTCTCTCTCTCTCTCTTTTTCCCACTCTCTATCTAACTCTTACCCACGTCCCCCTTCTTCCCTACTTCTCTCCACCCTCCTTTCTTCTCTCTCTCTCACTCTTTCCCTTTTTCTCAAATAATCTCTCTTCTCTCTCTTTACCTCTCTCGCCTTCTTAATCTCCCCTTCACTCCATCTAGCTCCTCTCTCTCTTCTCTCTGTGTTTATCCATCCTTCCCTCCCTTAATACCTCTCTCTCTCTTCTCTCCCTTCCCTTTTGTCTCTTCTCTCTTTATTCTCTCTCTCGCTCTCCTTCACCCTCTCTTACACTCTCCCTCTCCCACTCACTCTCTCTTCTCCCCACTCCCTATCTATCCCTCTCCCTCCCCCACTTCTACCCACTTTATTATCTCTCCCTCTTGTTCTCTCCCTCCCTTCCTTTCTCTCTTCCTCCCTTTCTCTCTCTCACTCAATCTCTTTCCCCTTTTATCCCTCACTTT
>NEWO01001447.1:55292-95052 GCA_003013225.1 Phalaenopsis aphrodite | reverse complement strand
ATTAATGTATTGTGAAGATATGGTGTACCTTAGTTCCAAGTCAGCACCCAGGATTGACCCTAAAGCCAAGTAATCCTATGGGGATTCTTCTTGAATTCTCTTATAATGATCTTACCTACTAAATGTTGGAGGTTAAGATCAATATGTGAAATTTCAAGTTTGAGTAAATAGGAGAGTTTTGAGTTTCTAATGATGGGGGTACCTTTTCTAATTTTCTAAGACTAGTCAATAGGAAAGTCCTATGGCTAGACCTAGGCTATCAAAGAAGTTTCTAAACCTCAACCAAAAGTGAGGTCAACAATCACTAGCATCTCACATTATTTCAAATGATTTTTCCCAGTTAGGTGGTACTATTATAGGTGCAGTGACTAATTTTTTCTTTAATAATTCAAATGTTTTTATCTATTGTTCATTAAAATCAAATATTGTATCTTTTTCTAAAAGTTGGCATAAAGGCTTAGTTATTTTTGATAAAAAATTTATGTAGCGCCTGTAAAAACCAGTGTGTCCTGGAAAACTTCTCACCCCTTTAACACTAGTAGGTGGTGGTAAATTTTCTATAACTTGGATTTTTGCAGGATCTACATCCATGCCTTTTTTAGAAATTTTATGTCCAAGTACAATACCTCCTACAACCATAAATAGAAATTTTTCCCAATTTAATACTAAATTGACTTTTTCACATACTTTTAGAACTTTTTTAAAATATTAAGGTATAATTCAAATGAAGTTCTGAATACGAAAAAACCATCCATAAACACTTCCATTCCATGTTCAATAAAATTACTAAAAGTTGACATCATACATCTTTGAAATGTTGCAGGTCCATTGCCTAATCCAAAAGGCATTCTACGAAAAGCAAATGTTCCATATGGGCTTGTAAATGTTATTTTCTCTTGATTCTCTTGAGCAATTAGAATTTGGTGATAACCGATATATCCATCTAAAAAACAATAATATTTATTCCCTGCGAATCTATCTAACATTTGTTTTAGAAAGGATAAAGGAAAGCATTCTTTTCTGGTGGCCAAATTTAATTTTCTATAGTCAATGCAAATTCATCAACCATTTACTTGTCTTATTAGTATTAATTCATTTTTTCTCATTTTCTTCAGCAGTCACTTCTTCTTTCTTCGGAACACAGTGAATTGGGCTTACTCAAACACTATCTTAAATAGGATATATAATTCCAACATCTAACCATTTAAAAAATCTATTTTTTAACAACTTCTTTCAGTATCGGGTTTAATCTTCTCTAAGGATCAGCTTTAAGTTCATATTGTTCATCTAATAAAATTCTGTGCATACAAATTGAATGAATAATTCCTTTAATATCTGCTAAAGTCCGTCCAAAAGCCTTTTTATATTTTTTCAACATTTCTCTTAAATTTTCTTCCTCAATTTTAGTTAACTCGGAAGATATAATAACAAGCAATATAGATGATTCTCCTAAAAATACATACTTTAAATGGGTAGGTAATATTTTTAATTCAAGTTAAGGTAGTTTAATACTTGAGGGAAAAAGATTTTTACTATCGTTCTCCAACAAGTCTAACTTTATAAATTTGCCCTGAATACAATCCAAATCTTCTTCCTTAACTTCATCTTCATTTTCAAAAATTTCTCCTTGCTTAAATTTATGTTGAAAGTCTTTCTTAAATTGTTCATTACTTAAGTACTTAGCTACTTCCATCCTGAAACATCCATTATCTTTTTCTATTGCAGGATATTTCATAGCTTTTGATATATTAAATTTTACTTCTTGAACATTAACTCACATTATTAATTCTCATTTTTGTACATCTATTACAGTTCTTTCTGTTGCAAGAACAGGTCTCCCTAAAATAATATGAATCTCTTTATCTTTCTCCATATTCAATACTATAAAGTCTACAGGGATAATAAATTTATCCACTTTGACTAGTACATCCTCTATAACTCATTTTCGATAAGTTATTGATCAGTCAGCTAACTGAAGAGTTACAGTAGTATTGGAAATTTCTCCCAAATCTAAACATTTAAAGATCAATAAGGGCATAGGATTGATACTTGCTCCTAAATCACATAAAATCTTTCCATAAAACTTTTCACCAATTGCATAAGGTATAGTAAAGCTACCAGGATCTTTTAATTTTTTAGGAAGCTTTTTCTGGATAATATCACTACACTCTTCACTGAGTGCAACGATCTCATGATCTGTAAACCTCATTTTTTTATTTATTACATCCTTCATAAATTTCACATAACTTAGCATTGTTCCAAAGCTTTAACAAAAGGAATATTTTTCATTAACTTCTTAAGGAATTCCAAAATTTTTGTAAATTGTTTATCTTTATTCTTCTGCTTCAGTCTTTTAGGAAACGGAGGTAATGGTTTTTCTACAGAAACATGTGTTTGTTCATTTTCCTATTGATCATTTTCCATTTCTTCTCTCTTCATCAACTTTAATTTCTCATTGGATCCTTGTTTTAATCTCTTTTCCACTTCAAAATTGAATAGCTTTAATTTGTTCTTTATTTTGATCTTTTGGATTAACTTGCACAGTGCTCGGAAGAATTCCAAAATGGTTTGTTACTAAGTGTAGTAGCAATATGTCCTAATTGATTTTCAATATTTCTAATAGCAGCCCCTTAATTCTGTATTTGATTTCCCATATTCAATGTCATATCTTCCATTGTCAACTTCTTTTCCTTAACTTGTGGGTTAGGATTGGAGTTAAATCCTGGAAGATAATAAGGTCAAAAACTAGGATTTCCTTGATTTTTTAGATTTCCAGATGGATTCACCAAATTATTATAATTATTCCAACTATAATTAGGATGATTTTTCCATCCAGGGTTAAAATAATTAGAATAGGGATTGTTATTTTGATTATTTATAGTGTTTAAAGTTTCATAAGATTGTTAAGTATCAATAATCTATCCTAGTGAATTTTCATCTAATACTAGGTGTGTTTGAGAATAGTTCACTCCTATTTGATCAATCTTTTTAGAAATATAAGCAATTTGAGATGCCAAAATAGACATTGCATCAGAATCATGAATGTTGGCAACTCTCTTAGGCCATTGAAAATTGTTAGTAGTCATTTCTTGAATTAAAGAATATGCTGATCCTACCAATTCATTGTAAAAGGTTTGAATTATTAATCAATCTAGCAAAGCATGGCGTGGACACTTCCTAAGAAGATCCTTAAATCTTTCTCAGGCTTCATATATCGATTCCCCTACAAAGTGACAAAAAGATGTAATATCAATTCTAAGCTTAGAAAATTTTTAGGGTGGAAAATATTTAGCCAAGAATTTTTGTGATAGTTCTCCCCAAGTTCTAATAGATCTAGGTGCTAATGATATTAACCAAGCCTTGGCTTTATTCTTTAATGAAAAAGGAAATAGCCTAAGCCTAACAACATCATTAGACACTCTGTCATATTTAATTATAGCACAAACTTCAAGAAAACTAGCAAGATGTAAGTTAGGATCTTCAGTAGGTGATCCTCCAAACTAATTATTTTGTTCCATTTGGATAATAGCAGGTTTAAGCTCAAATGAATTAGCAGCAAAATTAGGATTTTGAATAGTCAAGTGAAGTTCATCTGCTGTCGGATTCGCATAATCTTGTAAAGGTCTTTGTCGATTTTCATTTATTGGATTTTTATATTATTCGCTATTTCTTTCAATTTTTAGTTTCTCTTTGTTGTTTTTGAATTTTTCTAATAGTACGTTCTAATTCTAAATCGTAAGGTACTAAATCTTCATATCCAATTTTTTCCACACACAAATAATGCAAGCAAGGTAAAATTTCTTTAAAAATGCAATCTTAATTAAATTTCTTTTTGGATTTTTTTATACATATTTTTATTTTTTTATGTTTTTATAAATTTGTATATATATATATATTATCTACATTTCCTAATTTATCAAAACTATTTAATTTAAATAAATTTAATTGTTACCATCCTGTGCAATGGCGCCAAAAACTTGATACCAAATTTTTTGTATGTAAGGATTTATGAAGTTGACGCCACTACAACGCCAAAAACTTGATCCTTGAATGAAAAGCAAGTTGTGTAAATTATATATAACTATAGGTAACTGATAATGACATTCTACACAAGTATACATATCATTATCAAGTAATAAAAGAGTTTCTATTTAAGCCCCAAATATTGATCACACGGGGAAGGTGTAAGTTAGCAATGATAAATTTTAATAAGAAATTTATAGAAAATAAAACAAAATCACTGTCACTAATTTCGAATGTTGAGATTTTAACCAAACTAAAATACTTAACTATTAGCAAAAATGGAAATGCAACTATTAAATATTAAATACTAATCTAAGAACTATGTTTAGGTAATGAAGATTTCTTATGTGAAAAAGCATCACACCCACTATATTGAAACTCTAGTGAAATGAGATGAAATAAATATTTTTAATATGTATTGTGCCAAATAGAAGCAATTTTAATTCTCTACCATGATATTGTGCATAGAAAATCATTGGCTAATCTTAGGGTTAGTCCCTAAATCCGTGGTTAGGCTAGAAAGACACCAGCTCCCACGCAAGAGCTCCCACTTCCCTTTACCTGAAGGCTAACTCTCGCTTTAGTTTTTAAACATTAAGACCAAATTGGGGATTTTAGTTTGTCACCCTAAAGATTCTCCAATTTTACACCCAAAAAGAGTATTTCCCTATTTATTTGCACTTAATTTCATGAATGAATTTCTCCTTCATGAAATCAAATGTGATCCTCACTCTGTTGTAGAACTCATACTCCATTTCTTGGATCATATGTTTCACAACATATTTTAACAAATCAATTGGCTAGACTAAAAAGTAAATTAAGTTCGGAGTTGAAAATCATCACAATTTATTTTAAATTTTAATTATGGCACATTCATTTTATGTCTTCATTTCACCATATCCCAGAGTAGCGGGAAAGATAGAGGAAGCTACTCAGACTTTATGAGAAAGATATGAAAAAACACAAATTGCATATATAAAATAAAGTTCAGACAACATTAAATCAACAAACAACTTATCTGGAACTCTTTCGCTAAGCAAATCCTTTGTAACTTTTCCTTAGAAATGCAAGACGAAGAATTCTCAAACTTTTCTCCTTCTCTAATACTCTTACGGAAAGTTTCACACTACATCTCACAACAAAAACTCTAAACTATGAAAGCAAAATCACTAATTGACTCCAATATGGTAGTGAAATGGAATGATGTGGAGAAAAACATGAACGTATAGGAGTGAAAAAAGTAGAAAAGGGAATTTTCTGATGAAATTTGGCCAGAAATAGAGCCCTTAGTTGGTTCTCCAAGATGTGCCTCCAAAAACTCTTCAAAAAGTCATTCAAATAAATCAAACCTTCTAGAAACGGGGTCTGCACCACCTTTGGCACCGTCAGCATTGGTCTGACACCGTGGACGCTAAGTAAAAATCTCCAGCGTTAAATTGTTCTGCGTCGTCGGCGCTGCCGACGCTGAGCATTTCTTCAAAAACTTAATTTTGACTCTAAATTTCATCCTTTTTGCTTTCGTTTTACTTTAAGCCCTAAAAATCAACAACCTGCAAGAAAACATCAAAATTCATTCCATTAAAGTGCAATATCACCGAAAATGAGTATAAAATATGGGTCTAAAAATGTATATATTTTCTGTCTATCAAGGCCTTAACCCAAATTAAGGGTGGTGCGTTGATTCTAAAGGGTAGACCTATCCAAAGGAATTTGATGTGTACCCTTGCCTAAGGGTTACATGGCCCCAAACTTTAAAATATTTGATGGGGCTGGAAATCTCAGACAACACATAACACATTTTTGAGCCAGTTGTGACAACAAAAGAAATAATGAAGCTTTACTCTTCCAATAAATTGTCAGTAGCTTGTCAAGGATCACCTTCGATTAGTATGTTGATTTTCCCAACAGATTAGTGAAAACTTTTGCCGAGCTGGAACCATTATTTGTGAAGAGATTTGTCAGAGCAAAACAAATATCTCTCTAAGAGAACTCATGATGGAAAAGCAAAAGCCCAACTAGACTTTGGTGGATTACATTTTGAGATGGAGAAACCTTAGCATGAAGTGTGAACCTCATCTAAAGGAACATCACACAATTAAGATTTTACTCAAAAGAATTCATGGACCAGTAGCTTTCATGCTTAAGGGATTCACAATCAAATCCTTGGAGAAGCTACTCAGAAAGGCTAACAATCCTCAAGAAAAAATCAAACATATGGATTCACAAGAGAAGTTCAAGACAACCAGAGTGTTTGAAAAGAAATCAGGAACAGTAGCGACTGTCAATAAAGGAAAATGGCCAATGAAGATATATGCAAAAAATCCTCGTAAATTTTCATCACAGCAGACTCAAAAAAATAGAATAGCTAGTTTAGTCAGCGACCACCTCGAGGAGGATCATCACGAATAGAGAATAAGATATTATCTCTAGTTAAATGATAGAAAATGGTGTATTCTTTCAAAAATGAAGTCATGTTTAAAATGTTCAGGTGTCTGATGAAGAAGCCTGAGTTCAGACTACCATATCCAAAGAAGCCCAAAGAAGTTGACAAGAAAGATGAACTAAATTATTGTATGTACCACTGATTGGTGGGGTACACCAAAGAAGAGTGTTTCATCTTTAAGTGTTGGCTCGAGAAGATCCTTAAAGAAGGAAATATACTGATCCCAAAAGAATATTTATGATAACCTGAAAAAGGTTCAATAAATATGATTTTGGTTGAGTCAAAGTTTCCGATTGATCCATATACTGGAGAAGATGGATGGAGTATAACTTGGGATAAGCTCAAGTGGGTCCTAAACCAAATTCAGGATGCTTCAAAATAATCTTTTGCATATACTAGAGAAGATAGATGGAATGTAGCATGGAGCAAATCGTCCAAGAAAATGTTGGACCAATCCAGAATGCTTCAAAACAAGCCTCCGTTCAGAATCTTTAGCCTACCAAACCCGAACGAATATTTCACCAAGAGATTCATCGTCATCAAATATAATGAAGAAGAAGAACACGACTATGAAGACTGATAGCATGGAGGGTATGATAAGGGCTGCCTCTGCTAGACTAGTAGTCTTGGATTCGGGGAAGAAAATCCTCGAACTCCTGAATTTGTATGATTATCTTTTTACCCATCCGGGGTCTTATGAATACAATGATTGTGATTTTTTCTACATTTTAACTATTTTTCGGTGATAACGTAACTGATTTTGACCAATCTAGCTTCGATCTTGATCCCCAAAATGATCCTCAAATCGTACTTAAGTTCGATGAACTCGCTAACAAGACCGTAGAAGACATCAACGATACCAGCTACGACAACACTGGGAGTGAGGAACCAATCCTCAAGCACCACGGTGTTCCACTTGCCATCAAATTAGATCTTTTTGATAAAGAAGAAACACTGGAAGATTCGAGAATGATATCACAAGAAGAAGAAATTACATAAGTGAACGTAAGGAGTGGGAGATTACACCCAAGAATAGCTCCAACAAATAAAGGAAAACAAATATAAACTCAAGAAGAACTGTCTCAACCTCCACTAGTGGAAGAACCACAAAAAAGAAGAGAAAATTGGAGGATCATACAAAGTGGATTACAACTTGCTAGCTTATCTTAGGAAGTTGTTGGTCAAATTAGGCATCTACGACGCTCTGATCCTATCAAAGGAAATGATAGAGTCTCTGGTTACAACCTTGCTTGACCCAGATATTTTTTTAGCACAGTTGGCTAGCACATCCTCGGATGAAGTTTGTTCATTGAAGGAACAGCCTTGGGTACTCTTAACAAATGAATATTTGTTGCTCGGTACTGCCAACCACAATCGTCCACTCTACATCTCCATTAGCATTGGTAGATTTATGTTATCTAGAGTTTTAGTAGATCCTGAAGCATCACTCAACTTGATGAGTCTACGTACGTTAGTCTATTTGGATATTGAAGCTCAAGAGCTTACGACTGATAAAATGATGCTAAGAAGATTCAACCAAAAGGGAGAGAGAGCCCATGGATCCATTACATTTCTTATGAAGGTTGGAGAACTAGTACAGACCACTAAGTTTCTTATCATCGACCCCGAGACCTCTTTCAACGCTCTACTGGGTTGATCATGGATTCACAAACACAACATGGTTCCATCGTCTCTACACCAATGCATTAAGTACTACAAAGAAGGACAAGAACATTGCATCAAGGGAGATCTACAATCGTTTTTAGTTAATGAAGTTGGTTTTCATGAAGATGCCGCCTACTACGTGCCTCCGAAGAAAACTGTCTTCTCTCGCAAAATTTTCACAAATAAAAGTGAAGATTTAGAAAAATCACAAGAGGAGGCCATTCAACTCCGCTTCAGCGATCTTCCACTACTCTTTTGCAAAAAGTTGGTGGAGGTTCTTTTAGTTTGCACACCCGAGTCGAGACCGGGGATGTGGACGAGGGAAAACCAGCTTAATCGTTGAACAGACTAGGCCAACCATCAACCTTGGTGATGACGACAATTATGAAGATGAAATAATGATGAAAAAATAGAAGAAACCTCAGTACAAGATATCTATAGAAGATGTAGAGAAAAGCAAAAGTGAGATTATGTATGATCGGATAAACCACTATGTGAATGCTATGACCCTTACTCCAATCCTCCCTCAAAAGGTCAAGAGTTTAGAGGTCAAGGAAGTCCATAGTGTTGGTTTAAAGCCGATCAAGTTTTATCGTGCTTCTACCTCTACTGAACTTGAAAATCATGTAAACTTGGATGATGATCCTAATGAATTAATGGAATTGCCTTTTAGTTACTTTTCAACTTGTGTACAAAAGTTAATTCAACCGGGACACTTAACAAAAGATATGCTAAAAGATAAATTTAAACTTTTTGAAAAATTATGGAGTGTTAAAAATTGAACTCCCAACTCGAAAGAGGGTCTCAAATTTAGTACAATCAGACTAGTCGATGATTCAAGATTTTGGATGGTTGTTTCTAGTGAATCAGGAGAGGACTGCCTCGATATAGATGATGACTCTACTGATCAGCTAATAGAAAACACTCCACAGAGTTTGAGGAGGAGATTAAATCAACGGTTGATGAGTTAAAGGAAATCAAACTGGAGACTGAAGAACAAACCCGACCCACATTTATAAGTTCTCTACTCAACGATGAAGAATATTTATAGTTTATCAAATTGTTAACTGAATTCAAAGATTGCTTCGCATAGAGTTATGATGAAATGCTAGGACAGTCAGTAGAAGTTACAGTTCATAAACTCGGGGTGGATAAGAATATGACCCCAATAAAATAAGCTCCCAAAAGAATGTGCCTCAAAATAGAGCAGCAAGTCATCGTCGAGGTAAAGAAAATAATAGATGCTAACTTTTTGCGAGAAGAGCAATGCCCCACATGTTTAGCTAACATTGTATGTGTTAAGAAGAAAAATGGACAAATACAAATTTGTGTCGACTTCAGAGATCTAAACAAAGCATGTCCAAAAGACGAGTTTCCACTACAAATACTAGAAATGATGGTGGATATCGCTTCAACACATGAAATTTTATCCTTCATGGATGGATCGTTGGGATACAACCAAATCAAGATGGCTCCCGAGGATGCAGCACTTACAGCCTTCAAAACACTGATCGGGATTTTCTGCTACACAGTGATGTCATTCGGATTGAAGAATGCTGGAGCAACATACGAACGACCTATGACAAAGATTTTTTACGACCTCATTCACAATCAAATGGAATGCTACGTTGACGATTTCCTCATCAAAAGCAAAGGAAAAAATAGACCATTTGTACTATTTGAAGATCGTGTTCAAATGATTACGACGATATGACCTTAAAATGAATCCCATCAAGTGCACCTTTGGCGTTACCTCTGGGAAGTTTCTAGGATTCGTTGTACGTCATCGGGGAATCGAGATCCACCCAGATAAGATTAAAGCCATGTTGGAAATGCCTCCTCCTAAAACCTTGAAATAAGTATGTTCACTCCAAGGGAAGTTGGCATATCTGAGACGCTTTATTTCTAATCTCTCAAGTAGGTGTCAGCCCTTCTCGGAATTAATTGAAAAGGACGTCAAATTTATTTGGGAAGAGAAATGTCAGTGAGCTTTTGAGGATGTTAAACAATATTTAATGACACATCCTGTTTTGGCAGCCCCTATCCCGAGAAAATCGTTGATACTTTATACGACAGCCTTAGACGACTTCCTTGGAGCCCTCCTATTTTGGTAGCCTTATATCTCGTCATCCAATGCCAACACGCGCGGTGTGCTTGCCCAACACATCACACCTATTGGGGGACCATTTATTGACCTCACTTTTGGTTGAGGTCTAGTTCTTCCTCTTTAGCAGCCTAGGGTCTAGCCATAGGACTTTCCTGTTGACTATTCCTAGAAAACTAGAAAAGGAACTGTCACCATTAGAAATTCCAAACTCCTCTTCACTCAACTTGAAGTTCTACATATTGGTCCTAACCTCTAGCACTTAGAAGGTGGGGTCAATATGTGGAAGCCTAAGGAGAGTTCCCATAGGACTGCTTGACCTTAGGGTTGACTCTGGGTGCTGGTCTAGAGCTAAGGCACTCACTACAATCACGTCACTCACAATCACTCAATACCCTAAACTCAAAATTTCTTGACTTTGATCACGTAATCCTTTGGGAGACTCATGTAGATGGTCCCCTAAACCCACTAGCTCTAGGCTAGGGTTTAGCTAAGACCACTACATAGAGGACCCAATTGGGGTTTCCATTGGTCCATAGCTCATTTATGGTGGTTAGCACCCCAATTCTACCAAAAATACCTAATTTGACCTTTTGCCCCTAAACTCCCCTAAATTACCTAAATACCCTTGAAACGCTAACTTTGGCCAAAATTTCCAAATTTACCTAAAATACCCAAATTTGTTCAAAACTAATTTCAAACTTTTTTAAAATACCCAAATTACCCAAAATCACGAAAAATTGCCAAATTACCAAAATGCCCCTCCTTAGCCCAAAATTCTAAAAACTCCAAAAATTCCCAAAACCTTCCAAGTTTTCTTAATTTCATTTTTCTCAAATACCACATGACCTAATTTGACCATTTTGACTAAAACACCTAAATTGCCTTTAAAGGCCCAATTTTCCCCAAATTTACCTCAAATATTCATCAATTTGGGCCCAACTTTCCCAAATTTCAATTATAAAATCAAATTCACCTTCCATATGTCAAATCTAAACTAAATCCAAGCTCAATTGGCCCATGCTTTAAGCCCAATTTTGATCTAAATCTAACCCCCAATCTTTGTCATTTCTCTTAATCTCACCAAATTAAACACATAACCAACTCAATTTGCCACAATTTATGTTGGAAAACTCCTCATAACATTCCTAAACATTAAACTTGAGCTTCAATTGGCATAGGTGAAGCCTCAATTTCATTTAATTTAAACCTAAGTCAAAATCCACAAATTTTGCCCCAAATTGGCTATGCCTCCAAATTTCACCATATTGATTGCCTTAACCCCAAAATTGGCATCCAATTTATGTTGAAAACTCTTCATCACATTCCTATTGACCATTTTCAACAATAAATTTGGACTTAGCCCAGGCCTAGCCCAATCTAAACTCAAGTTTAGCCCAACATGCCCAAATTCACCAAAATTCCAAAATCTTTCAAATTGACCATCAATTGAACTCAAAATTCTTTCAATCCTTCACCAAAAATGTTCATTACAATCATCTACATAAAATGCATCAATCAATTGGGCCATCTAACATGGTTATCTTAGCCCAAACCCAACTCTTGATCATTTGCGCCCACTTGGACCCATGCACCAAAATTGATCTAGACATGTCAAATTGGTCAAAATAAGGCCACCACAACCAAAATTTGGACCATATTCACCATGCCAAACCCCATGGAACCACCCAAATGAGCCATGGACCAAGGGATCCTCAAATTAATGGATTTCAATCCATATTTGCTAAAGCCAAGGATATTTATGACAAAAGTAAACACCAACCGATTTATATGCCATGACATATTCCCCTGGCTTACCTAACCTCCTAGCCACCTCCCCTGACCTAGCTGGAAAATGTCCAAACTGAGAGCTACCCTCATGGAATCAAACACATTTCAAACCTAGAGGCCACCTCATCCAAATTAAAGGATAGTGCCTCTCTACCCTCCACCTAAGCATAAGTTTTCACCCCCCAATTGGCCATGAAAGCCACCCTAAAACCCATTTTATTAAAATCTCACCTCCACTGCCATGGAGAGAGTGCTAAAAAATTTTCAGAGAGAGCCCTCCAAATTACTTCTAGAGCATCTTTGAGACCTCCTCAGTGCAACCCAACCACCACATTTCCCTGAATCCCCTTGCCGGAGTTTAATTTTTGAGCTCAAAACCTTACCGTAGACAGGACAGAGCTCTCCACACCTCTACACTCCACCAAAATCAAATTAAACTCACCCACACCATCACCATAGTGAATGAAGAAGAAGCCCAATCAAATCCCCCTCATACAGGGCCCCTAACATAGCTCTACACCAACACCTGAAATTGAGCTTGGTCGAATTCATACCTAGGCCTTTCACCATAGTGAGAGGCTTAATCCCTAGCCTCCTTGGACCTCTACAAACATGTAGAGCACCTTTGATCGAAGCTTCCCATCTCAGAGCAAAGGTATTGAACTCCCCTCCTCCCGAGTTTATTTTAATCCTCCATTTGATTAGGCTTAATTTAATTGTATGATTATCGTATGGATGTGTTCGTCTCACTTAGATGAGAATTTAGAAACAACCCACACTTAATTTGGTTAAGAAATGAGTGATATCTTCAGCTTTGAAAGTGGATTGTCCTCGGGCTAAGGCATTGGGTATGATGATGGGGAGCCGTCCGATCACATGTTTATCTCATCAACGGATGAGATCTAGCCGGGTAGCTCCTTCATACATGAACCGTGGGTCGAGTCAACGCAAAGGTGGATGGTGGCATCGAATGGGGAGCGCTGCGTGGAGTTTCAAAGCAGACTAGGACCTAGTCAGCACCGTGTGTTTAAATAGATAAATAGGGTATTTCCTAATTCAAATAAATAGCCCTAACTTCAAAAATACATATCTTGGTGTAGAAAAATCACAAAAATAAAATAAAAATACCCTTTTGCTCAGTGATCAAAGGAGAATAATATGGAGATAATTTGATGTTTTTTATGTATATTTTATTTTTAAATAATTAAATATGGTTTTGAGTCTTTTAATTCTCCATGCATGTAGAAATTTGACCATGACTTGAAATTTTGGCATGTTATTGCCTCTGTCTTGGGGAACACTCCTTGATTTTTCTAAAGCAGAGGGTATCTCTAGATAGAGATCCATATTTTCCAATTTTATGTCTTTTATTTGCATAAATTAATCATAATAATTAGCTTGTTGCTTAGAAAAATCAAAGAAAAATTTGGAAGGCTTGCTATGACTAGAGAACCCTTTGCAAAATATTTCATGGGTTTAGCCATTAAGATTTGACTTAATTTCTGACAATCTTAAAATACAATGAAAATTAATTTTGGGTAACACAAACATCAAATTGACTTAATTTTTAATCTCCACTATGACTTAAATTTCAGAGAACTCCCCATAAAAAAATTAAAACATTTGGAGCTCATTTAATAACTCAAATTGATTTTTTAAATTAAAAGTTATTTTTAACAGTAAAATGATTTTTAATAATTAAAAAATAACTCAAAAAATTATAAAAATTAGTTTTTGGAGTTCGCTTTAATCCGAGAGATTTTTTAAAAATGAAATGGTAATTAAAAAAAAACTTTATTTTACCCTTTTTATAATATTTAAATAATTAAAAAAATGATAAAAATCACAAAAATTATAAAATTCATAAAAATGTTCTAAATTGTTTCTTAAGCACTTAGGAATAATTGGAATATTTGTTCTAATTTTCTAGGTGAAGATGTTGAATTTTAAGGCTTAAAATAATTTTTAAAGGCTAAAAATGGATTTTCACTAAAATAATTCTAACAATTCAAAAAAAAATTAGAAAAATGTGAACTTTATTTTTTTCAGTTTCTTGACCTTAGAGAGATTTAATAAAAATATAAAAACTAATTTTTCCCATTAAAAATATTTTGTAATTAATAAGTACTCAAGAAATTAAAATAATTCTTAAAGATCAAATATAATTCAGTAATCATGAAAATTAGGCCCCATGCTTCCCTAGTTTAGGTCTACCTCCAGTAAAAAATTCAAGGGATTAGGCTTTTCATTGTTCAAGTTATGGAATTTTCTTTGAAAAATCCTATTTTTACATTAAAATAAATGTGTAAATTAAATTAAATTTTGAAAAGTCACATTTTCTCCTCAGATGTATTAATTGGCCCATTATTGAGGTGGGATAAAAATTCCAAAGTCATTTGGATTTAATTTAAAAAATTATGAAGTGATAGAGCCTTTGGGACAAAAGTATAATTTTGGTAATTTGGCCTTAATTAATATTTAGGCTTAATTAAAGGAGGAAAAAGGGTAACCTCTGATTTTAACTAACTTATTTGGATTATTGAAACAGAAGGGGATTAATTGGTAGAAACCAACCTCCCTCTTTCCATAATCAAGGAATAAATTTGTAATTCCTTAAATTATCAAAATTTGGAAGTCTATTAAATTAAATGATCTTAGACTTAACGGTATGACTTTGGAAGTTAATAACTCACTAATTTAATACCCCTACTTGATGTTAAAATGACATTTAAGTGTTATGAAAATGAATAATTATTATCATTTAAAAAAAATTAAACTTCTTTCAAAATAACCAAGACATTTACCCAGGTCTAAAGGGCTTGGTGGTGACTTAAGCTAAAATCAAATTTGATTAAATAAGAATTAGAAGAATAAATATAAAGTAAAACACCTTTGAAAACCATAAGCCCAAGTTAGAACTCAAATTGGCTAAGTGTTTCAATAACAGTAACTTGCCCCTTTTAAGGATCTTCACCCACATAACTTCCAAATTAAATGATAAATGATAATTACCTTACTCTTAAGGATGATTGAAATATCAATGTTCATTGAGCATAAAAGGTATTTACAGGATGGGTTATTAAGCAACATAACAAGTTTAAATGAGCTCGAGACTTTTCACCAAGTAGTGACAGGGAAGCATGGATCTGCTTCTTCCTTTAGACCTGTTGGATACCTCAGAGGTCTACTAAACTTAATATGTCTTGCTTAAACAAAATCATCCTTGATCAAACCAATAGGAAGCCACCAAGATATGACCTACGTTTAGGTAGGTCACTAAAACCTTACTTTCCATGTTTCACATAAAATGCTCTAACATGCATTTTAAGTTTCAGGTGCTGGAACGAGAAAACTCATCGGGTATCCTATTATAGTTTACAACATTATCTTTTCTTAAGCTTTCCACATTGTGCTTACTTACCTACATGTATGAACAAATCACAAACTTGCATGCTAAACAATAATGTCACCCAGCATGAAAACTAAAACTGTCAGGATAGCGACATAACTAAAACCAAAACCCAAATCCAAAATTAAAATCAACCATGATAAAAATCACCTCCACAATATTAAAAATATAAAACAATTCAAAATTTAATCACAAGCATCACAAAAACTACAACTGCAACTAAATTAAGACGTCTCTATTGAATGATTAGGAATCCCTCAGAGAAGGTAACCTATGGTTGCTAAAGAGGCTTCCCACAATCTAAATGAAATTATGGAACTTGTTAAGTTGGGTTTAGTAAATTCATTTGGACTAAGTGAATCCAATAGAAAATAGTGGTGCTGGAAGGAGGGAACCGTGGGATCCTAACCAGTGTCGCTCTAGTCAACTTTAACATCCCCCCTAAAATTTAAGGAACTACAACCATAGGGCCACCTAATTTGACATCATAATTGAACACGCTAGAAAACTTAAACTCATCACGGTAAAGAGCTTAGAGCTATCATGGTGGGTAGCATGACCATCATCAACAACAAAACCTATCTTCTCCAGCTAAACCATTTCCTTCCTTAGAACTAAAACAACCAAGCAATAGGACTTTGAGGTTGTTTGCTTATGCAACATAAATCATCACCTTATCTTTAGGCCTTTGCACAATCATGTTGTGCAATCTAAGCTCTAACTCGCCTTAGGATTCCAAGTTTGTCGTCCGTCGGGACCTAAATCCTCACATGTTACAGGCTATTTGTGTGATCGTTTCACACAAATGTAAGCCCTAACAAATAAAATCTACAGGATGAAACAACGAAATACTTCTCGTCAAAATCAAAGTGAAACCATAGGATAGGCTAGGAAGTCACTGAAATTTTCCTCTGAATCTATGACATCCCTTGGCTCTTCCTCCTTTGGATTCCAAAAACAAAATGCTCCAAATTTGAGCCAATCCCATTTCACACCTCTTCGTTTGATTTTGTTGAAAATTTTTATCCTTTGAACTCCTCGAAGATATTATTTCCTGATTTTTATCGAGAGTTTTCTTAGGTGACTTCGGTTATCTAAGATGTAATTAACCATAGGGGCTTGCCCTTATAGGATGCTCGTTCGAATCCAGCTTAATATAAACCCTATTTATATTTTCATATTAAATAGAAGAAATCATCGGCAAATAAAATGGTTTTGCAGACCAAACAAAGTCTTGTGTTTACCATAGGGGCTTGCCCTTATTTCTCAGTTTATTTGATCGAGCATCATTCTCAAGTCTTGTGTTTATCCTTCGTGATAGATATAAGGTTTGAGGTACAATGCTCTTTCATTTAAACTATAAAAAATTAGGGGTTAGTTTCATTTCATATTTTTTCAAACATTAAAGCGTCCTTTTGAAGCGGACAATGGGATTTTGATTCTGGTAAACGACAGCTTCTCACGGGCAACTCCTTAACCAAAATAGTGCCGAAAAAGATGTGAGGATTTAGGTTGTGTTGTACGATAACCTCGGAATCCTAAGATGAGTTGGGGCTTATATTGTATAGCAGAGCTGCACAAAGGCCTAAAGATGAGGTGAGGATTTATGTTGCATAAGCAGACAACCTAAAAATCCTATGGCTTGGTTGTTTAATTTTAAGGATGGAATGGTTTATCAGGGGAAGACAGGTTTTGCTATTGAAGATTGTTGTGTTTCTCACCATGCTAGCTCCAAGCTCCTTATCGTGGTGAGTTTAAGTGTAATAGGGTATCAAGTTATGATGTCAAATCAAACGGGCCCTATGTTTGAAGTTCTTTAAATATTATGGGGGATGTTAAAGTTGATTACAGCGACACTGGTTAGGATCCCACGGTTCCCTCGTTGCAGCACCATTATTTTCTATTAGATTCACTTAGTACAAATGAATTTACTAAACCAAATTTAATGAGTTCCATACTTTCATTTAGACCGTGGGAACCCTCGTTAGCTACTGTAGGTTACATCCTCTGAGGGATTCCCGATCATCCGATAGAGACACCTTAATTTAGTTGTAGTTGTAGTTTTTGTGATGTTTGTGATTAAATTTTGAGTTATTTTATATTTTGAATGTTGTTGAGGTGATTTTTATCTTGGTTTATTTTATTTTTGGTTTTGGGTTTTGGCTTTATGGCTATCCTGACAGTTTTAGTTTTCATGCAGGGTGACATTGTCATTTAGCATGGAATTTTGTGTTTTGTTCATAAATGCAGGTAAGTAAGCACAATGTGAAAAGCTTAAGAAAAGACAATGCTATAAATTACAAAAGCGTACCTGGCGAGTCTTCTTGTTCCACCACCTAAAACTTAAAATGCATGTGAGAGAATTTTATGTAAAGCAGAAAAAGTAAGGTTGTAGTGACCTATCTAAACCTAGTTCCTATCTTGGTGGGTCCCTATTAAATTGATTAAGGATGATTTTTTTTAAGCAAAACATATTAAGTTTAGTAGATCTTCGAGGTATCCAACAGACCTAGAGGAAGAAGAAGGTCCACACTTCCTTCTCACTACCTGGTGAAAAGTCTCAAGCTCATTTAAACTTATTATGCTACTTAATAATTTATCCTATGAATACCTTTAATGCTCAGTGAACATTGATGTTTCAATTATCCGTAAGAGTAGGGTAAGTATCACTTGGAATTTAATCTGACAGTTATGTGGGTGAAGATCCTTAAAGGGGGGCAAGTTAGCGTTATTAAAACACTTAACTGTTTTGAGTTCTAATTTGGGCTTAGAGTGTTCAAAGGTGTTTACTTTATATTCATTTTTCTAATTCTTATTTAATCAAATTTGATTTTAGCTTAATTCACCAGTAGACCCTTTAAACTTAGGTAGATGTGTTAGTTATTTTGAAAGAAGTTGAATTTTAAAGTGATAATAATTATTCATTTTCTAAACACTTAAATGTCATTTCAACACCAAGTAGGGGTATTATATTAGTGATTTAACAACTCCCAAAGTCATACCCCTAAGCCTAAGATCATTTAATTTAATAGACTTACAAATTTTAACAATTTAAAGAGCTACAAATTTATCCCTTGATTATGGAAAGAGTGAGGTTGGTTTCTACCAATTAATCACCTTGTATTTCAATCATCCAACTAAGTTAGTTAAAATCAGAGGTTACCCTGTCCCTCCATGAATTAAGCCTAAATTTTAATTAAAGCTAAATTTGTAAAATTACACTTTTGCCTATAAGGCTCTATTACTTCATAATTTGTCAAATTCAATCCAAATGACTTTGGGATTTTTATTTCACCTCGCCCATGGTTCAATTAAGACATTAGAGGAGAAAATGTGATTTTTCAAAATTTAATTTAATTTACATATTTATTTTAATGCTAAAATAAGATTCTTCAAAGAAAATTCCATAACTTGAAAAAGGCAAAGCGTAATCTAATGAAATGTTTACTGGAGTTAGAATTAGACCATAGAAGCATTAGGGCTAAATTTCATGATTTATTAAATTATATTTGAATTTTAAAAAGTATTTTAATTTCTGGAGCATTTATTAATTACAAAATATTTTAACTGTGGAAAATTATGTTTTATATTTTTATTTAATCTGTCTAAGGTCAAGGAACTAAGAGAAATAAATTTCACATTATTTTGATTTGTTTTTGAATTTTTAGAATTATTTTAGTGAAAATCCATTTTTAGCCTTTAAAAATTATTTTAAGCTTCAAAATTCAATATCTTCACTTAGAAATTTAGGAAAAATGTTCCAATTGTTCCTAAGTGCTTAGGAAAAAATTTAGAATATTTTCATGAATTTTATTACTTTTGTGATTTTTATTTACTAGAACTAAATGAAAATATGACTCTAAGTAGGACGCAATGGAGAAAAAGGATCATGTAGCCGACCCCACGTAGTGGGATTAAGGTTTGGTTGTTGTTGTTGTTGTTGTGATTTTTATCTTTTTTTAATTATTTAAATATTGAAAATAAGGTAAAAAATGAAGTTTTTTATTTAATTACCATTTAATTTTTATAAAATCCATCTAATCAGAAAAAACTCCAGGAATTAATTTTTTTAATTTTAAGTTATATTTTAATTATTAAAAATCATTTTAGTGTTAAAAATGACATTTAACTTGAAAAACCAATTTGTATTATTGAATGAGCTCCAAATATTTTAAAATTTTTATGGAGAGTTCTCTGAAATTTAAATCATATAGTAGATAAAAAATTAAGTCATTTAGATGTTTGTGTCTTCCAAGATTAATTTTTTTTGTGTTTTAGAGTTGGTGGAAATTAAGTATATTCTTAATGACTTAACCCATGAAATATTTTCCAAAGGGTTCCCTTGTTATAGCAAACCTTCAAAAATTTTCTTAGATTTTTCTACGCAACATGCTAATTATTATGATTAATTTATGTAAATAATAGACATAAAATTGAAAAATATGGATCTTTGTCTAGAGATATCTTTTAACTTTTGTAAAATCAGAGGATGTTCTTTAAGACAAAGCAAACAACATGCCAAAATTTTAAGTCATGATGAAATGTCAACATGCATAGAGAACTAAAAGACTCAAAATAGTGTTTAATTAATTAAAAATAAAATATGCATTAAAAAACTTCAAATTAGTTCGACATTGTTCTCCTCTGTTCATTGAGCAAGATAATATTTTTATTTTATTTTTTTGATTTTTCTGCACCAAGATATGGATTTTTAAAGTTAGAGCTATTTATTTAAATCAGAAAATACCCTCTTTATGTATTTAAATGCACGACACTAACTAGATCCTAGGCGGCTTTGAAACTCCACTCAGCGTGCTCCCATTCGACACCGCCATCCACCTCAGCATTGAATTGGCCCACAATTTATGAATGAAGGCATTGTCCGGCTAGATCTCATCCGTTGATGAGATAAACGCACGATCGAATGGCTCCCTGTCATCGTCCTCATTGTCTTAGCATGAGAATCATCCATTTTCAAAGCCTAATATCTCAGTCGATTCTTAACCAAATTAAGTGTGGTTTTTTTGTAATTGTTTGTCTAAGTGTGACGAACACATCCATACAGTAATCAAGCCATTAAATTAAGCCTAGTGAAATGGAGAATTAAAATAGGTCTGGGAAGAGGGGGAGTTCAGTACCTTTGCTTTGAGAAGGGAAGCTTAGATCAGTGGTGCTAGGCACATTTATGGAGGTCAAAGGAGGCTATGGATTAAGCCTCTTGGTATCGTTAAAAGCCTAATTTTAATTCAACCAAGCTCGATTTCAGGTGTTAGTCTAGAGCTATGTTAGAGGCTCTGTGAAAGAGGAATTTGATGGGGCTTCTCCTCATTTCACTATTGTGAAGGTGTGGGTGAGTTTAGTTTTGTTTTGGTGGACTGTAGAGGTGTGGAGAGCTCTTTCCTGTCTCCGACAAGGTTTTGAGCTCAAAAATTGAACTCCGACAAGGGGGATTTACGACAATGTGGTGGTTGGGTTGCAATGAGGAGGTCTCAAAGAGGCTCTAGGAGTAATTTGGAGGGCTCTCTTTGAGAAATTTTTTGTACATCCCTCATGGTCGTGGAGGTTAGTTTTTTATAAAATGGGCTTTAGGGTGGCTGTCATGGCCATTTGGGGGGTGAAAATGCTTGCTTATGTGGATGACAGAGAGGCTATAAGATTTAATTTTGATGAGGTGGCCTCTAGGTTTAAATTGGGTTTTTTTCCATGGGTTGGCTCTCGATTTGGACATTTTCTGGCCACTAGGTCGGCTAGTCAGGCCAGAGGAGGGGGCAGGGAGGTCAGGTGAGCCAGCAGAATATGTCACAGCAATTAAATGGGTTGGTGTTTAGTTTTGGAAAAAATATCCTTGGCTTAAGCAAATATGGAATCAAATCCCTTGATTTAGGGATCCCTTGGTCCATGAATCATTTGGGTGGTTCCATGGGGTTTGGCTTGGTCAATATGGTCCAAATTTTGGCTATGGTGGCCTTGCCTTGACCAATTTGACATGTCTAGATCAATTTTGGTGCATGGGTCCAAGTGGGTACAAATGACTAAAGCTTGGGTTTGGGCTAAGCTAGCCATGTTAATTGTCCCAATTAATTCATACATTTGATGTAGGTGATTGTAATGAACATTTTTGGTGAAGGATTAAAAGGATTTTGAGTTTAATTGGGGATTCAATTTAAAGGATTGAAAGGATCCACTGAACTAACTTGGGCTAATTATGTCAATTTCTTTTCCAAATAAGATGTTGCTTTTACTCATGAATGAGACCGTGCAGTAAGGTCTCACGAAGTCACGGTGGTCTATATGTGGAGGAATGCAATCACCCTCATCCTAGATATTGATAATGCAACTGTTAGGAATGCAGTTAGCAGGCAGTATACTCCACCTGACCATTCTTTTAATCATCCACTTTATCATTGGCAGTTGTGGATCCACTTGATCATGTCTGAGAATCCCAGGCGGATTCCCTCGTCTGTCGTTGGTAAAGTTGTAGCAACAACCACACTCTCCCTTTTCCTCACATCCATTTCCTTGGCTCATAATAGGTCCTTTCCATAAGCCGGCATGCTCGACCTCTATCCCTTAGGTCAAAAATGCAGTCAAGAATATTTTGTTCATCGCTTTCTGAGAAGACCCAGGTGTATACTTCCAATCTTTCTAGTATGTTGATGACCCGCCCTGGTACCATTAATAAAATTCAAAATTTCTTTTGTTCACTTTCCTTATTCTGTAAAATTTTATCATGCTTATGATCGGCGGTTGTCGAGGAAGTCCCCTTGTTTCAACGGAGTCAGGAACCTAATCTGGTGCTGACTTTGGTTCTAACGGAATGTGTGTTCTGCGTCTGTCAGGACGTATGGCCTGGTATCCCTCGGAACATATGGCTCTGCATTCATTAAGACATATGGCTCTGCCTCTATCAGGTAATCCGTAGTCTGAGATTAATCATCTGTAGAGGTGTACTCCTCTAAGGTACTGTAGTGCTCTAGGTGCATAACATTGCAATCTGAGCATACCACGAATGCCCCCATAGCCGATGATTGTTCAGGAATTTCAGCATTGCAAGTAGGGCAATGATCCCAACTTAATGCTTATGCATAGTATAACAATAATTCTGATGGTATTTTTCACTTATATTTCCTTATTTTGCAACAAAACCAAAAACATGATCCTGAAGAAAAATAAGAGTTTAACTTTTAAATTTATATATATATATATATATATATATATATATATATATATATATATATATATATATATATATATATATATATATATATATATATATATATAAATTGGGATACTACACAAGTATATGTATCGTTATCAAGTAATATAGGACTTTTTGATTAAGACCTGAATATCGAATCCACAGGGAAGATTATGCAATATGCAGTTTTTAGAAACTTTTTCTATTTTTAAAAGATAATCACTTAAACTAGAAATGTTTTTTTCATGAATTTAAAATTTAGTTATTTTTGGTATTTTTGATATTTTAACGAAACACTAACAACTTAAAAATATAACTAAAGTTTTTGTAGAAGAAAAGTACTTAATATGAAAATATCTTTCTTTTTATCATAAATCAGTAATAAGTATAGGAATTTTGTTGTGGAAGTATGCAAATTGTATTGTGTCGAATAGGAGTAATAATATTGTTTACCCATACTAGAGATGCTATAAAAAACATTAGCTAATTTAAAGTGAATAGTTCTGAAGACTGGCTAGGCAGGGAAGTTATTAGTTCTCACTCTATATTTCCCTCGATTCCCTCCACCTAAGGGCTAACAATCTTGTATGAGAACCTATAATGATAAACCAAGTAGGGGGCTTTAACCTGTCACTTTAAAGTCCTCTAACTCTACACCCATCAATGAATATTTTTCTATTTATTTGCACTCAATCATATGAACTACTTCCTCATTCATATAAAGATGTGTTTGTTTTGAGTAGATGAAGGTTTAGAAACAAAACCATGCAATTTCATTGAGTCTAGACAAATATTTTAAGGTTTTAGTGTGAACGACTTACGGGTTAGGTCACTTGGAGATGATAACGGAGAGCCGTCCGATTGCGTGTTTATTTCATCAACAGAGGAAATCAAGCCGGACCAACTCTTGGTTCGAAAATGCGGGCCGCGTGGCAGCTCAGATGGATGGCAGCGTCGAATAGCGGAGCGCTGCATGTGAGTTTGGAGCCATCGTACGTTAAGGTGGTGTCGCGTGGATGAGTAGAAAAATATGGATTTTCTGAATTATTTTAAATGCCTAAACTTCAGAAATCATATATTTCTCTAGAAAAATCATAAAAACACAATCAAAATACCCTCTTTCTCAGTGAACAGATAAGAATAATTTGGACTAAAAAATTATTTTCTTATTCCCTGATTTTTAATTAATTAAATACCCTCTTGAGTATTTAATTCATTATGATAAATAAATTGCTCACCATGGCTTGAAAATTTAAGGGTTTATTTCTCAACACAAAGGGGATGTTCTCTGATTTTTTTCAAGGTCAGAGGGCATCTATATGCTACTAGTCCTAATTTTCAAGCTAGGGTGACCATTTTGACTTATTTTAATTATATAAATCAAAATATCATTTAGAAAATTATGAAAATAATTTTAGTAGGTTTCTTGTGGTCACAGAAGTCTAAGAAAAATATCATAATGTCTTGAATTATCTTGTAAATTTCTATATTTAATAAAATTTAAATATCATGTATTAATATTTTTAAATAATATACCTATAACAAATTGACAAAATCAATCCCACATTGTTCATAAAAATTGTGTTTATCCACTGTAAAAAACTTGAAAATTATTTGATTAAGATCAAGTATTAAAGTTGCTTTTCTAAGGAACATTATATTTTTGTACAAAAATAATTATAATAAATTAAATACTTTTGGAAAATTATAAAAAGTGTTTTTTTGAGTTCCTTGTGATCAGAGGCAATTGGGAAAAATAAAAATTATTTTTTAGAAAATACTTAATTTTTTAGCCTTATTTTGAATTTAAAAATAATTAAAAATCCAAAAAAATATCAAAATATTTCAAAATGTGCCTAATTGTTCTCTGATCACTTGGGACTCATTAAATTATTTTTTCTAATTTTCCTAAAAAAATAAATTTTAAAAGCTTAAAAAATGAATTTTCCTTATTTTTCCATTGAAATAATTATAATGAATAAATTAAAAATTATAAAAATACAAAATTTGATTCTCTGAGTTTTCTGGACTCAAAGAAGTCTAATAAAAATGTAAAAATAATTTTTGTAATTAAAACATTACTTTCTATTTATTTAAATCATTTAAACTTGTTAATATTTAAATATGAATAATAATAATTTATTTAAAAAGAATCATGAAATTTTTCTAACTATTTCGCTGACCTGGGGAAATCTCTAATAATATTCTGATAAATAAAAAAATTTATTTTAGAAAGTCAAATAAATCAATTTCTAAAGAAACATCTTTTTTAGTTTAAAAAATATTTAAATTAAATTAAATTTTGAGAAGTCCATATATTCTCCTCTAATATTGTAATTATCTCATGGAAATGATACTCTAAACCCTCAAAGTTGTTTGAGTTGTGTTTAATGAGTTATGAGGTGAAGTGTCATAAGGGCAAAGTGGTAATTTTAGACTTTGGTGCCTTAATCTAAATTTAGGATTAACCAACGGAAAATGGGTAATTTTGATATTAATAAACATGTTCGGATGATTGAAATACAATGGGGTTAAAAGGTAGAAATTCACTCATCACCCTTGCACAACATTAACAAAATCACAACTCTTCTAATGTTCATGACTTGGAAGTCAATTAAGGTCAAACGATTCTTAAGTGATAAGCTTAAGCAGGAAAAGATGATGATTTTTTTTCTTACGCCCAAAGTTGAGGATGATGTAATCATTTCATAAGGATGTGTGACACTTAAATCAAAATTTTGATAATCACCATTTCACCTATTATGATTGTTAAGAACTTGGTAGTGACCTAGGCTCGATGTCTAAGCTCAATTGATTAGATTTAGAAGATGATATGATTGGTGATTAACATCTTTAAACACTACAAGCCTAACATTAATTGCGAGCACCATAATCTTTAAATGATTTAAACATGCCCTAGGGCACTCACTCACATAACTCTTAAATGAAACATCAATTGATTAATTGAGTTTCATATCCTCGGGATAATTAAATTATTAAGTTTTGCTGAGTAACGGGGCAGTCACACTTCAACCTTGGATGATTAATGGAACAATACAATAAGTCTAAATGAACTCGGAATATTTCAAGAGATCTTCAAAATGGTCCAGGGTCATGCCTCGAGCATTTTAAAATCTATTGGACATTCTAAGGGGCAAATTGGACTTACCACATCTTTATTCTAAAATCATCCACTAGGATCTTCAGAGATTCAATAAAGGCATAACTTGAGGTTTGGTAGCTAAAGCTTCATCTGCTCCTGCAATTTAAATTTCTTGCAAAATTATATACATGTCTTGCAAGTACTGACCTTTCAGGTGGTGGAACAAGAAGAATCAATTGGTACACTTTTAAATTAATGCGTTTACCTTTCTATACTTCTTATCTCAAGCTTGCATGTTAAATAACTATGTAACCTTGCATGAAAAACAAAGCTGCTATGATAGCGGTAAAACCAAAACCAAAACTTAAATCAATCAAGATAAAATTCACTGCCACAACATTCAAAATATAAGACAACTCAAATTTTAATCACAAACATCACAAAACAACAATTGCAACAAAATTAAGATGTCTCTATCGGATGATCGGGAATCCCTCGGAGGAGGTAACCTAAGATTGCTAACGAGATTTCCCACTGTCTAAATGAAAGTATGGAACTCATTAAGTTGAGTTTAGTAAATTCATTTGGACTAAGTGAATCTGAAATAAAATAGTAGTGTGGGAACGAGGGAATCGTAGGATCCTAAACGGTGTCGCTCTAATCAGCTCTAATATGCTCCATAACATTTAAATGACCATAACCATAGGGACATCTAATTTGACATCATAACCTAACACATTAGAAAACCTAAACTTTTCACGATGAGGAGCTTGGAACTAGCATTGTGGGCAGCATGGTCATCTTCAACAGTAAGAGGATCTACAACAACATATCTTCCTTTAGAATTAAATAACCAAGCCATAGGATTTCAAGGTGGTTTCTTATGCAACATAAGTCCTCAACTTATCTTTAGGCCTTTGTATGGTTCTGTTATACAATATAAGTTTTAACTTGTCTTAGGATTCTGAGGTTGTCGTTTGTCACGACCTAATTCCTCACATCTTCCAGGCTATTTGTGTGATCGTTTCACATGAATTTAAGTCATAAATTAATAAAATTGACATGATAAAATAATTGCATAATTTCTCCTCAAAACTGCAGCCAAACAATAGGATACACTGGGAAGTCACAGAGATTCTCCTCCGGATCTATGACATCCCCTAGTTCTTCCTCCTTTGAAGTTTACACTAAATGTTCCAAATTTGAGTCATTCCCCTTTCACACCACTTTGCTCAATTTAATTAAAAAGTTCATCCTTTTGAACTCCTTAAAGATAATATTCTCTGATTTTTATCGAGAGTTTTCTTAGGTGACTTCGATGATCAATGATGAAATTAACTATAAGGGCTTGCCTTTATAGGAAGCTTTTTCGAACTCAGCTTAATATAAACCCTATTTAATTCTTCGTATTAAATAGGGGAACTTATCCGCAAAAAAAAAATTGATTTTCGCCGACCAGATAAATGTCATATATTTCTTAGTTTATTTGACCGAGCCTCACCCTAAAGTGTTGTGTTTATCTTTCGGGATAGATACAGGGTTTGAGGTATAATGCTCTTTCATTTGATCTATGAAAGATATGGGATCATTTTGATTTCATATTTTTCTAAACATATATATATATATATATATATATATATATATATATATATATATATATATATATATATATATATATATATATATATATATATATATATATATATATATATATATATATATATATATATATATATATATATATATTAAATGAATTTCTGGAGTGCGCGACAGAATTTCGATTTTGGCGGCCGACAGTTTCCAACAAGAAACTCCTTAACTAAAATTGTGTCGACATCTCCTTACTTTGACGCCACTCCATCTCACACCAGAAAGCTATCTCTTTCAAGCCTTAGACTTCCCTCTCTTTTATCAAAGGTTGTCTCCCTACAAAAAGAATTCAAATATCCCTCCAAAATTCTGTCCAAAAGTCAACTATTTTGAATTCAAAAGACACGTCCATTAATTCAAGAGAAATATCCCTTCATAAAAGTCCCTTCCAAAGTGTCTAGATGCATCGAATCACTCCAAGGGATATTTAAAACAAGTGTCCCTTTAAAAATACATGCAAAATTCACCTCGAATAACTTTAATCCGTAAAAAGTCATCTCTGGTGCATCCGACACCAAATCTGGCTCATCATGCGCCAACTTTCTGTCAAATGACGCATATGGCATGTGTTAGTTTACTGAAGACCACCCTGGTCTGGGTTTTGGTGCATCTGGCTCTTGTCGAGGGCATCATGCACTAATCTGCCGCATCATGCGCTAGAATTCTAAAATTCGTTGTTTTGACTCCAAATTTCATCCTTTTTGATATTTTTGCTCCAAATGTCTAAAATTAATATGTCTGCAATAAAAACATGAAAATATCATTCTTTAAAGTGCAATATCATAAAAAATAAGCATAAAAATATATTTAAAACTACATATTATTTTGGTGTATGAGCGCTTAAGCGCCCAGGATTGGCGCTAGAGCCTAAGCACCCAGGATTGGCGGTTATGGTCCAGTTATACAGAGAGAGCATTGCCTATGCGTCAGGTACCCCGCGCTTAAGCGCTAAAAGTAGTTATTTGGTGTTTCATTGAATTTGAACGAATTTTTGAAGAGGTGTTTGAAGCAACCTTTGGTAAAAATGTGGAAAATAGTTCATTGGAACAAAAACATTTAATTGGCTTTTAAAAAAAGGCAACTTGAAGAAGATTCATTGAGCGGAGACACCTTTTGGAGAGACATCAAGACACCCCTAGGAATTTTATTAAAGAAGACTTGGATCATCAAAGGAAGAGACTATCCACAACCAACAACCAATCATCCATCCATTCCAAGTAATCGTCGTTCATCGCCGCCACCTCCAACCACCTTTTCTTTTTATTTTGAGATTTAGTTTGTGTTGTGAGTGAAGGAAGAGAACTCAAAGGACCTTCAAGATATTTGGTCAAGAGGATTTGAGATAAGTGTTTATCTTTGTGACTACATTTTGTTTTAATTTAGACTTCTTATTTTTTTATATCATTTCTACTTTTAAACTTAAATGTGGTTGTATTTTCTCCTTGAATTTTGAGTAGTTTTCTATATTTTTTTTTCTTAAAATGATAAGTGATTAAGTATTGCAAGAAAGTTGTGTGATGTTATTAAACTTTAATGTTGAAAAAAGTTGTGATGATTTTTAAACCTTGTATTTAGCCAATTAATATGTTAATATCAGTTGTGAGAACATATAAGATCTGATATGGTATTGTTTCAGTTAAAAAATGGTAAGAATCATATTTGATTTCATGAATGATAATGTAGTTAATGAGATTTAGTGCAAATAAATAGGGAAATAAACAATTATGGGTGTGGAATTAGAGAACTTTAGAGTGACAGTTTGAAGCCCCTAACTTAATTTATAATTTTAGGTTCTAAAACGGGATGTTAGCCTCGAGGTGGAGGGACAAGAAAGAACTCTAGAGTGAGAGTTAGTATCTTCCATACCTAACCGGTGTTCAGGACTATTCAAACTATAGATAAACTAATGTTTTTAATAGCATCTCCAGTAAGGATAAATAATATGATTGCTCCTATGTGGCACAAAACAGTTAGAATAATTCCACAACAAAATTTCTTTACTTGTTACTGATTCATGATAAGAAAACATATATTTTATTTATATTGCCTTCATTTTGCAAGTATTTAGTTAAATTAATTAAAAAATTTACGAAAAGAATCGAATTTTCGTTCATATTTTAATATCTAGAGTTTAAGTAAGAATATTTTGCTAAATAGAATTTTGTTATCTATTTTCTTTTGTTTTGTAAAGTTGCATATTGAATTTATCACTTTGAGTTCGACATATAGGGCTTAATAAAAAAGTCATATATTACTTGATAACAATACGTATACTTGCGTAGTATCTCATAATTAAATACTATAATTTTATTCTTATTTGTTGCATAGTGAAAAATTTACCTAGCTTTTGCTTGGGATCGAGTCTTTGGTTTTGTTGAAAAATAAGAATTACTATTAAGGAAATTAAGCATACAATCACATACATCACATTTAACATCTATATAGAACATCAGGATCACACGTTAGAACAAAGTACGTCGAAATCACTCATCATATTCTATATGATCCTCAAAAGGAATTATACTCTCCATCATGCTATCTCACTGGACCAACTCACTGACATCTTCACCAAGTGCCTTCCAGCAGCTCTGCTCATTAAATTACGTGACAGACTCAAACTCTTTCCATAGAATTGTTCATCTGAGTAGAGGTAACAACCTGTGTTCCTCTATACACCGTGATGGCATCACTGTCACCGAGCCAGTAAAGAAACTGTGATCCCCTTCTCCAACTGTCTTTCCCTAAAATCTTCCACTCTCATTCTCTCAAGATACATATACCTGTAAACACTGTTGAGTTTAATGAATTAGCACAATTTATACATATTAATAAAACCTTTTTGGTGCTATCCCTGATTCTTTTCCGCAACCACCACTCTATTAGATCTGCTTCATAAATGCCTTCGTGGAACCCTGTAACAACGTCAATAACCATATATAATCCTTGAATTAAGGAAATAAAATTATTTTAACTGCTCCTGATCTCTTGATTTTTTTCTTTTTTTAATTTTTTTTAAAGCTTTTTTTTTTCACAATTTTGTTGTAAGAGTTATCTTCAGTAGAGACATTTTCTCATTTGCCAATAAGCAACTGTGGCAGTTTATAATGGTCAGCACGTTTGTTCACTCTCCAATCAATAAGACAAATTATTTCATTTCATTGCAAAAATGCCATCACACTTTGACGAGAAGCAAGAAGTTAGCACTAAAAGAAAACTTTAATTGTTGTATCAAAAGTGTCTTCAAGCTAACATCCCAAATAAGATTTTAGTTGGAGAACTCCATTCTTCCATCAAATAACATATCAAAAAGCCTCATTTAACCCAAATTATTGTAAAAACGCTAAAATAAATATTGTTTCTTATAATAACTATTATGAACCACGAAGTTGGCTTTACATTCAATTAAAGGTAGAATTTTGAAAGAATATCATACAAATCTCTAAATCAATACGATTTTTCTTTAGGTAGGAGAAATTTCATCGAAATTTTCTGGAAGAATTATTTCTTACTGTGATCTCGAAGCTCATTTTGCTTGAGGAATATTTCGAAGTAACTTCTTTTCTTTATATACAGAGAAATTGGGGTATTCTTCAAATATTTAATTAGACTTCTTTGTTTAGAATGAGAATACGCCAATTCCAGTTGAAAAGCCTTTTAAAGCTTTCATTGATCTACTAAACTTCGTTAAATGCTACACATGTTAACTTTTAGAAGGAAAATTTACATACATATCACACAATTCTATGTATTTACATATGGAGCACCTAGAATTTGATATTTACATTTATATCACCAGGGGTGTATTTCACTCTTAAAAAGTTAGAATAGTTGTATTTTTCCTGTGATGCATGTCAATGATTTGAGTATTATGTACGTAAATGTACCAGAAAATACACAGAATAAACCCACTAACTAACCGTAAACATGTTTCACTAGCTCACTTATTTCTACTGATCATATATTTATATCTATTGATAAAAGAAATATGTGAATAATGAAAAATGTTTATTCTTTAAAAGTCTGATATATTTTTAATTTCTGTTGAGAAAAATAGAAATAAGAAAATTTAAAGATAAATAATTCGAAGAAATCCAAAGTTGCTTGAGAAAACAAAATTTAGAGAAAGCATATATATATATATATATATATATATATATATATATATATATATATATATTTACGGTTACAAGCTCCTTTTTCGGTTGTTTAGCTGAAAGATTTAATTCATTAAAGTTCTTAATTGCAGATTAAAAAATCTATACATAGAAATACATATTTTTTATCTTCAAATATTTTAACTGTAGTAAACTACAGTAGTTGACATTATAAATTTTAAATCCATCAAAAATCATTTTAATAGATTAATCTAAATCTTCTTTGTTGATATCTTACCACTAGTTTATTCCAAACTAAATACAGAAAAAAGAAATAATGCAAAAAATTTCTCTTATTTTTTTTCTTCATTTACAATGCCTGAAATAAAGTGGCCACCGGCGTCTAAGCGGCGGTAATGTAGAAAATTGTAGAAGTACAGTGCATCAGAATATGCGATTTTTTATTTTTACATGATACCAAAAATTTGGGTGGTATATGTTTAAATATGGAAGTTTAGATATCATATATGTAAATAAATAAGAATTCCGTGCTACTAATGTAAATTTTCATAAATTGATGTGACGCGTTGAGTAAAGTTCTTGTCAAATTTATAACGATAATTGTAAATGAATCCCTACCAAGTTCTACCCAGCCTCACCCTTCTTCCATCTTTGCACCCTTAATTCTCAGCATGAAGCAAGCAACATGAGAGAGAGAGAGAGAGAGAGATGGAGAGCCAGCTTGGCAAATAAAGCTAGCAAAGCGAACACCATCCCAGATGAAATTATCGCACAGATATTGAGCAATTAATACCCTGCACGATCAACCAGACGGCTGGCGCGCACGCGACCACACGCGCAGAAATGGATCCTGCCCGAAGATGCAGCAGCAGCGGCGGCAGAGGCCTCACTCCCACAGCCTCTCCAACACCCCTCGACTCCCCAAACCAACCCCCCACAATATCTCTAACTCCTGTACTTTCATCACCGGACCAAACCATATCTTCCCTTCCTCCTCCCGACCAGCATCAAGCACTATCCCGCTACGAATCACAAAAACGTCGAGACTGGAACACATTCCTCCACTACCTTCAGAATCACAAACCTCCTCTCAGTCTCCCCCGATGCAGCGGAGCCCACGTCATCGAATTCCTCCGCTATCTTGATCAATTCGGAAAGACCAAAGTGCACTCCATCGGCTGCTCTTTCTACGGCCATCCATGCGCGCCTGGCCCCTGCGATTGCCCTCTCCGCCAGGCTTGGGGCTCTCTCGACGCCCTTATTGGCCGTCTCCGCGCCGCATATGATGAATCCGGAGGCATCCCCGAAGCCAATCCCTTTGCCACCCGTGCCGTGCGTTTCTACCTACGCGACGTTCGCGACTCGCAGGCCAAGGCGCGCGGCATATCTTTTCATAAGAAGAAGAGGAAACGCGCGCTGACGGCAGAGTCTTCTTCTTCTGGTGCTGGGTACAATGAGGCTGAAGGATCCACTAGCGCTGGAGGCGGGGAAGCGGGTGGGAGCTCATCTTCGTCTGCTTCCTGATCAGTAAGTCTTCATTTTGTTCGTTTCGATTTTCTTTTTTCTTTTCTTTTTTTTATGAAGTTTTAAGAGAATTATGTTTATGTACTGATTCTATTCAGCTTAAAATAATAATCATCTATTGTTCCTTATGATCGAACAACAATATTTATTTTTCTCTCCTCCTCTATCTGTTTAGCCTTCTTAACTTAACTTTGGATCACAATATCTATATCTATTGTCTGGTTAATTGAAAAAACATAATGAACAAAAAATGAGGCTGAATTTCTGGACGAATGACTTGGAATGAGTGATTTTTGTAAGATTTGCAGTTTTGATTTTTTTTGGTTTTTTTGAAAGCTAAAAAATTCCATGTGAGAGAGAAAATATTAGATAAATAATTTTCCTTTTTTTTCTTTTTATGGAGACTGATTATAACTATTAGGGGTGTAGACGAATCGAACACGAACGAACAGAGCTTGTGTTTGTGTTTGGTTCGTTTGAAATTTAGTTTGTTTGAAATAAACTCTCGTTTGAAATTATTCGTGAAGTCACTGTTCGTGTTCGTTTCTTAACGAACGAACCGAACACGAGCTGATGGTGTTTTTTCTATAGATTGTTGCGTCTAAAGCAGATTGGTGTTTTTTCCTACAGTTAACTCCGCACTACATTATTCAGGTTTATATCCGATCATATATTTGCTTGGTCATTTAAAAGCATCTATGACATAATTAATGATCCAACATTCCTCACGAATATCAACATGCTGGTGCAGACCGCTGTGCACAAAATGAATTAGAAGAATTTGGTCATATCTTTTTAAATATTATGATTAAACTATTATCGTATATTTAGTTATTTCTCAAGCAAAGTTTGGTATTTTTTTAATATTAATCTTTGCTATAGATTTTTTTTTCTTTTTCTTCGACTATGACCAACAGTTTTCCACAGAGAGGAACACTGCTGTATTATATGGAATGGATTAATTTAGTTTTGACACTAATTAAATTCTGTAGCTTGCTTTGTCCCCCGCCGAAGTGTAGTATTTCAGGAGATGAACTAAGTTGGACACTCTCTTCATCATAAACCTAGATCATTTTGGTTCTTTTGAACTTCCATTGAAGGAGTTTGAAAGAAATGAAGACTGCGAAGGAATTGAATTAAAATCAGTTTTCACTAAATTTTGTAGCTGAGGAAAAATAGACTGATGTTTTTCTTAATTGAAGAGAAGTCAAGTTTTTGGTCATTGTGAGTTTTTTATGTGATATTTTTTAGTTCTTCATTTACAGAAGTTGGATGGCGACACGCAATATTCGTTAACTTTTTTTATATATATTATAATCAAGTTAGAATTTCTAATGATCTACTATATCTGAGCTAGAGCTTTTTACTTCAGATTTTATTATTTAAACTGGCCATAAATAATAGTTTTAGTCAATCTTTAGTCTTGTGGACATATTTTTATCATTGTTCTGTGGCAATAATTTTTTTTGTCTCATTTATATGAAAGTGCATTAGAAGAGATGCCCTTAGTTACAGTTACATCTGAGCTCTAACCACAAAACTTTAATGTTTCAAAAACTGGTTATTCTTCTATGGTTTTATAAAAAAATAGATGGTCTATAATCAATATTTAGTCATGTTAAACTAGAACTCTAACCCAAAATTATATTGTGAATATACCGATTCTACATCCTATAATACCAATAAAAAAATTTGCTTGTTTTATCACCAAATATAATGTGGATAGTAACTTCTTCATGTTAACTGACAAACTAAAACTAAACCTCAATCACCAGTTTATTTCAATTGGATTGAGCCCATAAGCTGATAAGCTAGGCAAAGTTTGATTTAAGGGAATTGATACAGTGTAGCTGAATGAAAATGAATAGGTAAGTACAATTAATCTGAAAGAATTGGAGCAAAGGCAAAAGCGTCTTTCATAATTATCTATTTTCCATTTGACTCGAATATAATAAATAAAAATTTATATTTATTGAAACAATTTCAACCCTCAACAAATATATTTTGTATTAATGATTGTCTACCCGAAGAAAGAAGCTCATTCGGTTTCTCCTCTATTTCAAATAAGTGGAGGAAAAAAAACTAAATAAGTTAGTTTTGATTCATTTATTTGACTAAAAAAAACTAATTTTATTTTATTTTAATTTTTTCCTTTAGGAGTTTAGAAAAATAGAAATCAATGGGAGAAAGACAAAAAAGTTCAATATTTTTAAATAAAATCAGTTCATTATGAATTACATTAAAAGCATCCTATCATGGCAAAGTGGTTTAACAAATTTAAATAACTATAATTTCAGGTGAGCGAAAATTAATAAATCACTATAAAATTTTGGGGAGTATGAGGCGAAAATTCTATACTATATGTAAGAGAAATTTACATAGGAAGCACCCAATTCTTATGTATTTTCTTATCTCATTCCTACACTTTGATTTTTACAAAGTAAGCACATTTTCCTTTTTTTGAAAAGATGTATGAAAAGTTGTATAACACTTTTTCCTCCAGATAGGGTGCTTAGCTTGTAAAATATAAAGTTTTGGTGTGAGATAAATAAATACATAAGAATTTGGTGCTTCCAATGTAAAAATCCCTACAAATAATTGCAGAAAATTAAAAAAAAAAAGCCACGGAATTCATAATTACGTAGAATTGTCATCTTATTTTGACCATGTCATCATTCAGATTATGGAGTCAGATCCTTCTCAACGAGGCATAAATTAATGATTAAAAATTCTCTTAAAATAAAATAAAATAAAAACTACAACTTGGTGATATAACTGTACTTGTAAATATTAATTATTTCTTTCCTTATATGTTTCTCCAAACCTAACATAAACTTTACTCTTTCTGCTACAAGTTATCTGACCACTGCAAGTGTGTACGAAAAGCCAGACCATTAGCTTCCAACTGAGCTTACAATCTCACGAACAAGTAGAGTTCACGCCTGTGCAACTTCCTTTCTTGTCTTCAATCATATTAACTTCTGTCAGCCCTGTCTGCTATAAATAAACCAATAGCTAATCTTACACTCCAAAAGAAGTCTTTCAAGTTTCTTCATCATCTTCTACATGCAAGACTGGAGCTGCGCTTTGCAAGCCCGTTGTGAAACGCGGATGGCTGAGATTTCGCCTCATTAAATGTTGCAGAATCAGCATTATTTTGACTGAGTTTGATCATGACCGTCCAATATGAATCAGATGGCAACTGTAACACTTATGTCATTTCACCATCCTTCTCATTTTTCTCCTTCTCCTTCTGCTACTTTCAGTGAATTATTATCTTATTATGGCCACCGTCACTTATTTATTATTAACACTTTAGAGAACGTCATGTTTTTTACTTGGGGAATTTACGTTTAAAACAGCACAATTCTTATAAACTTTTATGTCCAAAACATAAAAGTTTGATACTTATGCCTATTCCACTTTGACCTCACAAATCTATGCATAAGTAGCTATATTTATCTATTAAGAAATTAAAAATAATGATGATGCGTGGTTGACATATCTTATCATTTAACATTACTCTTAAGGCATTTTTAAGAACAAAGACATACATATTCAAATTAAAAATCAAATTAAATTTTTATTTCAATAAATTAATAGTCAAACTGACATTCTCAACACGAAAAAACCAAATGATACTAATTTTATTCCATTCCGAATCAAATCAAGCCCCGATCAATCTTTTAAACCATTTTTTAGGACTTTAGGAGTTCAGCTTAAAAGTCAAATGAACTGTAATTTTATATATCTATAGTGAAATCAACCTTTCAATAAGAGGAATTTAACAAGTCTAAGCTTCTTTACTTTTGAGGTCATTAAAGCCCTCAAATCATCAAAAAATATATCATGATTAAGGGAAACCAACTTGAATCATTCGATCAGATGGTTATAGTGGTTATTCTTCAAAGGATGAAAATATCCATCTATGGCCAATTGATAAACCCCCTCTCTTCACTTGAATAAGGGAGAATGAAAGGAAAAAAGAAGTTGGTTTCTAGTGTTGTTTTCAGTTGATACTCACAACCTCTGTAATTGTTGATTGTTGCTTATTGATCGCAGATCATCATTAGCCATCACTGGTTTTCCTTGCTTGTCTTGGTTCATGTACTTTATGAAGTAATGAAATATAATACGGAGTAGATACCCACTTTACGAAGTAATGAAGTACTCTGCAGAGTAAGAACCCACATTATGGAGTAATGAAATATCCTATGTAAAGAATGATATATTATAGAGTAACAAACATATCACATATTACGAAGTAGTGAATTATCCTGCGGAATTACAACAGACATTGTAGAGTAATGAAGTACTCTATTGAATGACGAAGTCTCTTTTATGCAAAGTATGCAGTGTTTTAAATACTGTAAAACAAAGTATCCCAAATGCAGTGTAACAAGTAACCTAAAAATTGTTTAATGAAGTACCCTAAGTATTGTGCAATGAGGTATCCTAAACACGACATATTGAATATCTGATGAAAACTCCTAATGACAACTAATTATAACGACAATATTCAAAATACAAGGACTTTCTCCAAACTCCTAAAATTTTCTCCTTACTTCGTATATGGACAAGTGATGCCTTTTGTGCAAAATAGCAAACAAGAGAGAAGGTTTGTAGATGTCAATTAGTGTAACAGCTACTACGACCATGGTGGCCAATTGATGCTATGGTAGGTACCCACTTTGGTGTTCTTATGTGGCTAGCTGTTGTCGTTACTGCCTTCTACTATAGCCTATGTGGTGAACTGACACTCCTATAACGACACACTACAGTTTATGTGGTTAGTTATTGTTGTAGCTGCCCATTATGGCTTACACGAACACTACTGCATCTTCCAGCAATGGTCTTTTCTGGCAACTAATGCTACTGCAGCTACCAATCACTTCCTATGCAACCGACTATAACTATGTAGTCAACTACTACTACAATTTTCAATTATGGCCTCTGCAGACAACTAGCATTATTGGATTCTTTAATTATGGCCTACAAGGACAAATGTTACCATTGCAGCCACCGAATATAGCCTTTATAATTGACTTCTGCTTTTGTAGCAACCAATCACCAAGAACTACATTATTATAGCCTCAACATAAGTATTAAAGCTAGACGACTAAAGCACAGTTGTAATTATCAACATTGTCATTCCATTTTCTCTAATTTAAGAGAAGTTTAGACCCATGTACTTACACTGATATAGTGTGTTACTTTAATTNATGCATCAAATTAATGTGAAAATAATTCCACATGGTTCTCCTCTATTCACTGAGCAAGAGGGTATTTTTATTTTATTTTTATGAATTTTCTATGCAAAGATATGGATTTTTAAAGTTTAGGGGCTATTTTCTGAATTTATTAAATACCCCTATTTATTTATTCAAACGCGGGCTGACTGGATCTTCGGATCTGTCGAAAAGCCAAGCGGCGCGCTCCTATTTGACGCCGCCTTCTGACTCAGCTGCCACGCGGCCCGCTTTATCGTCCCGGATGATCATCCGGCTTGATCTTCGCTGTTCATCCAATACACGCGAGAATGGACGACATCCGTTCATCGTCCTCGATAGCCTTAACCGAGAGGCATCCGTTTTAAAAGCTTAATATCTCCCTCATTTCTTAATGGATTTTAGTGATTATTTTTTTAAATTACTTGTCTTAAAGAGGCGAACACATCTATATGGTAAACATGCTATGAAATTAAACTATTATAAATGGAGAGCTCGCGAAGGCTCGGGAGAGTGAGTGAGGTTATACCTTTGCTCCGAGAGGTTTAGCCACAATCAGAGATTCTTCACACCTTTGTTATGTCCCAAAGAGCTTAGGGATGTAGCCTCTGGCCTTGGTGTAAAGCCTATGTATGTTTTTGATCAAAGCCGATTTTGGGTGTTGGTTGGGAGCTATGGTAGAGGCTATTTCAGAGGGTGAATTGAGAGGGGGGATGGATTGCAATGTACTAAGGGTCTCTCAGGGAGGCTCTCTGAGGAGTTTGATAGGCCTTAGTGAAAATTTTTGACCACACCCCTATTCATGGTCGTGGGGTGGATTTTTATAGAAATTGGCCATGGGGTGCTTGGCTGACCAATTGAGGGGTTAGCCCCACTGCTTAGGTGTCAAGCAGAGGAGCTCTCAGCTCAATTTGGGCTGAGGTGGACTCTTGGCATTGGGTTTTAGCCATGTGGGGGCTCACCGTTTTGGGCTTTAGCTTGGGTTAAGGTGGCTAACCAAGGGTTGAACCATGGTTAAAGCTTATGATGCTCAGTGAAAATGGCACCATAGGGTATAGACATGTGGTTTGACAAGTACATTGATTTAACCTCCTTATTATCACTTTAAAAATTTTTTCTTAAACATTTACCCATGAGATAAATATCAAGCCTAACCATGGGTTAATGGCTGGCTTTAAACTCAACCCTAGAGTCTAAGGTGAGTCATGGTAAGGCTCATTTGACCATACCAAGCTCAATTGATTTGGATTTGACCATAAGTCCAAGAAGGGGCACACGGCCAAATATTGTGTTTGGACTAGGTTAGGCATGTCAATTGGCCCAATTAACTATGGAATTTGGTGTAAGATACCATGAGGAACAACTTTCATGAAGGGTGAAAGTCATTTTGAGGTCAATTGGTTAATCAATTTAGTGGATTTTTGATTTTTGACCATTTTAAGCATGTTGGGCTAAGTTTGGGTCAAAGTTGGGCTAGCCATGGGCTAAGTCCAAATTGATTGTTGTG